>JAPFRF010000001.1:138992251-139242251 GCA_029282475.1 Phrynocephalus forsythii | reverse complement strand
TAAAACTGATGTCTAGCAATGTGCCCCGGAGGCTTGTTAAAAGCTGCAATGAGAAAATAAGAGCAGAAACTACCATTAGTTGCTTATGATTAGGGCCCTTAGTAGGGTCAGACTGATCTTGCATCATTAATCCAGTTACCCTGACTTGGGCTGAATTTTGTGAAGTCTGTGTCAGAATGGCACACCCAAATATGGGCTGGTGCAAAGATTTATAAATCACTTGGCCTCTGAAGCATCATTCTGATAGGATGGACACATGTGGATTCAAGCTTTTCTTTTCTTCTCTTTAATGGGTTTGCCAAGTATCCAATGTTGTGCAGAGGAGAGAAACCCTGGAACTTTGGTAGGGTTACTCCCTTCTTTAGGGCCAATCCTGTCACTTAGATTGATACATACAGCAGGGCAAAAGCGGGCAAGTTATACTGTAACTGCTTCAGTTTTCCATGACAGGCCTACAAATAGAGGGAGACTGGGGCACAAATCAAACCACATGGGACACATACCAATCTGCTCTGAATTCCAGTCTGTTTGGAAGCCCTGAAATTGGCTCTGGGTTAGATTAAATAACTACTCACTGTTTTTGGCTGCAGATAATGTACCTGCAGACATTCGATTTGCACTTCTGTTCGGTATTGCTTTCTCCTAACTACCTATTTCCCAAAGATAAGAGCCACCTATTATGATATTCCTTTCCTTGTGAAGCAAGATGATTGCAGATGTTTATGGTGCTTTGGGTAACAAAGTATTTACCTGGAAGTATCCCAGGTCAGCTGATAAGAAGCACCAGCCTGCTTTTTGCTAGGAGCTGTGGAATATTTTAAAACATCCATTGGACATATTTAAATCCCCATTAGCACTATGACTTTGGCATACAGTAACCCCCCCGGCCATTTCGCGGTTCAGGTCCAGCGGTCCCGCTACATTGTACCGCAGTACCTGCACTGCGGGGGTGGGGGGGGGCAATCTGGTGGCTCCGTGCCCCTGCACCTCCCTCTGAACCGTGCGGGGGCTGCGGGGAGGGACAGCGTCCCTCCCCGCAGCTGCCCCGGGTGACTACGGAGGGCCTCGCAGCCGCACGGCACCGCTGCGGGGACGGACGGCGTCCCTCCCCGCAGCTGCACCGGGCGACTACGGAGGGCCTCGCAGCCGCACAGGGCGGTGGCGAGGGGTGATCGGATCGCCCCTAGCCCCCAGCCCCCCCGCTTCTGCATATCGTGGATTTTCATGGATCGCGGGTGGGGTGGGCCCCTAACCCCCGCGATCGGTGGGGGGTTACTGTTTAATGGCTGAATCCAATAGAAAGAGAGAGGGCAGCTGCATTATCAACTAGGTTTCCTTTTCCATATTGGGATGGTCAAGTTCAATATATTTGGGGGTGGGGGACTGCACAAAATGTGTAACTAATGGTGAATCACCTTCATTCTTTTCAATGGTCTCTGTACTTGTTGGTTCAGTGGATGGGGCTACTCCCCCCCCACCCAGAAGAGTGGCTTGTTTACTAATTGGGCAAGGAAGAAGTTTAAACAAACAATGATACATGCAAACAACAGGTATACAGTATATTATAACAATACCCATCATCTCCCCTCCCATTATTTCCTTTGGAATGAATGGGGCACTGTGATGACTGCAGGAAATGACAGGTGCCAGTTTGGAATGCCTAGTAGATCAATAAAGCCAGTGATGGACAATTTATTTTTAAAGGAAGAGAATGTTAGACTGTGCTGCATGCTGAATTGAGCTGAAAGCTTATGCTTGACATGATCTGGTTCCACACCATCTCAGCTAACAAGTCACAGAAGCCCTTTCCCTGCCACAAGCACAATTAACTATAGATACCAGTATCTGTAGTCAAAATGTTGCAAGATCATAATGCTTAAGATCAGAAAAAGTTTTAGAAGATATCTGTTCTAAGATAGTTTACAAATAGGTGATCTACATCTGAATATAGAATGATGGGATACTCGATGGATTACATTGAATTCATGTCATCCACAGTAGACAGAAATTCATGTTTGTATAGTATAGCAACACCCTTCTTTCCTTATTTCCAAAGTGTCACATTAAAGAAGACCTTTCTCCTGTAAAAGAAAGATGTCTTAAAATGTTAATTTAATAATGATTTAAACCAGATTGGTTAGAGATATAAGCAATGACTGGTCACACCCCAAACATGAAGCAAAAACCTTTCACCAAGGGTCATTAAAGCTACCAAGCATCCCTTGGTATATATTTACAGTCTATCACAAAAGTGAATACACTCCCTTTTGTATAGTACTCACTACTATATAAAAATACAGTGGACCCTCGTATAACAAACAGTTTGTATAACATAAAATCTGTACAACATAAACAATTCCAGAGATAGGGGATATTTGCTTAACAGAATTGTCTATTGGGTGAATCCATACAACATAAAAATGGTCATGATTAAGGATTACTCTGTTTTGAATGCATTCCAATGGGAAATTTGTATAAAGGAAAATTTGCTTAACAGAATTTCATTTGGAATGAATTAATACCTTTATACAAGGTACCACTGTACTCACTTTTGTTGCCAGCGGTTTAGACATTAATGCCTGTGTGTTGTGTTATTTTGAGGGAACAGTACATTTACACTGTTATACAAGTTGTATACTCACTGCTTTATATTGTAGCCAAGTGACATTTCTTCAGTGTTGTCACATGAAACAATATACTAAAATATTTACAAAATGTGAGAGGATGTACTCACTTTTGTGATATACTGTAGCTGGAGACTGAAATGTGTGAAATTACAGAGGTACAGGAAATAGTTTATGGCAATGGTGGTTGGTGACATATATGATTGCTCAGTTAATGTATGTGTGACCATGAGTATGAACACCCCGGTTAAGTGGCATATAAAGCCTCTGACCCAAAGTTATGAAAGGCCTTGATGGTCCCTTGGAAGAGGGAAAACTCCTAAGAATGTAGGTGGGCTCCCGCTCTTTCAATTTTGTTATGATTTCAATTCTGCTTACTACCTCACGTTGCAGCAGAGCAGTAACACTGGAATTTCCAAAAATGAGACTAGAAGTGGTTGTGCTATTGGCTCTTAAATTATCCAGATCGTATGGCTTTCTGTGTTGTGGAGGTTTTCCCCCTGCTGATATTTATGCAAGTGTAACCGTACCTTATGTCGTCTGTGCCAAGAGACCCAGACAGACAAAAATTTGGGTATACAAAATGCTGCTCACTTATGGTCACCAATCACCATCATACAACATTGCACCTGTTCCATTAGTTTGAGATGTCTCCATAAATTCCCTACTATTAAACTGGAACTATCTTGTAAATCCCAGGCCAATAATCAATTGGCTAACACCCACTTTATGCTAATTGCTCTGTAATTAAACCATTAGCACTTAGAACAGGGCTAATGTTGAAAGTTCTTAATAAAATATTTCCTGCAGGCTTTCTGCCCACAAAAAAAGCCTGATAGTGCTTGATGCCTTAACCATATAATTAAATAATGTTAGCATTACTGCCATTATTGCTATGCCTCTTTAATTGCACAGCCATTTTAGTGTCACTTTCTTATTATTTAAGAAATTCAGCAGCACTTCAAAAGGAAGAAAACTGTCCTCCTTACATCTAACATAAATGGATCGATACCAACCACTTCCTCCACAATGGAAGCCTAATTACTTACTCTGTCACCTAGATCAAGTGCTTCCGTTTCCTAGTAACTGACACTGTGCAGTTCCTATTTACACCTGCATCTAAAGATAACCCTCATTAAAGAAAATGCCTTTCCGCTTTGTTTTTGTCCTTGAGTGAGTTCAGGTTTATTCTGGAAGACACAATCAATATGCACTGTCTAAACTGCTGTCTTAGGTAGATGCTCCTTTCTGCACAGTAGTCTTTTGAGAAGGGAATCCATTTTGGAAGTCTCTGTAAACTCTCCAAGCATAACATGCACACTGTAAGAAGTTTGTGTGTGCCTCCCTAAATTGGTATGAGAAAATGGTGAGAGATGCTTTTGTGCTTGGCATCACCTTTGAATCTTCTTTCCTCCTGCCCCTCTCTTTCTAGAATGTCCATGTTTATGTGGAAAGGAACAAGCCATATTGCTGGTGCTGCTTAGGTGGTTTCCTGCATATTCCCTTCCAAATGAACCAGCACTTAAACCAGAATCCAACTGCTATTCCCAACTAGAATAAACACATGCAAATTCCATGGATTCCACACATCTATTTTGACACAGGATTCAGCCTGTGAATCATTCAAAAGAGAAGCAAAAATCATGTCAACCCTATACCACAAACTAGCTTTTATTTTTCAGAAGCTGTCATGCATCCAGTTTAGAGAGTGAATACTGAATGTGTCTTCCTCACAACACCTCATGAAGAGAAAATGCAGATGAATAGAGTGGATATGGCACACACACCCCAGAGAGTTTTGGGTGTGACTTTTTATTTGCCAGCTAGGAATGGACTGAAAATTATGAATTTTCTGATACGCAGTAACAGGGTTTTATAGCCTCTGTATGCCTTCTTTCTGGTTCTTGCAAATTTCAAAACAGCAAGCATGCTTACCTAACACAGATTAATCAGTCCGCAAGAACTGACTCTGCTTTCCCAAATGATGAAAATTACAGAATTGGCTCTCCCTTTATCATGAAGATATATGTAGAAAAGGAAAGTGAAATTGTGAGCTACTAAACATAAGAACATTAGAAGAGCCATGCCGGATCAGGCCAAAGGCCCATCTAGTCCAGATTCTGTATCTCACAGTGACCTCACCAAATGCGTCTGGGAGCACATGAGACTAGATACCACTGTCTCCTTATTCCACTCCCGTGCGTCTGGCCCTTGAAGTACCCTGGTTTTAAGCCTGGAGATTACACATCTCCATTATGGTTTGTAACCTGATCCCCTTTTGAAGGCATCCAGCCCAGATGCCATCACCACATCCTGTGGCAGGGAGTTCCACAGACTAACAACATGCTGGGTAAAAATTTTTTTGTCTGTTTATTTATTTATTTAATTTATTTATATAACTTATATGCCACCCACTACCCAAAGGTCTCTGGGCGGCTTACAATTAAAACGAACAGTTAAAACAGCTAAAACGTTAAAAAGGCAATGGACAATTAAAACAATAAAAACATTTAAGCACAAAACACTAAAATTGCCACTAGGACCCACAATCTATGGGCATTTATACACGACCCCTAAGCTCCGCTGCAAATGGCTGCAAGCTCCGGAGCTTAAAAATGTTTCCCCACCAGCTCTGGAGTTTGCAGACAATTAAGTGTGACCCCGCCCACTTTAGCGCGACCCAGCGCACTTTTCTTGTACCTTCTCTTTGGAGGTGAAAAATCTTTGATGCGGTGCAACAATAGTGAGTGCGGGGCTCTCCTCGCTTCTGTTTGCTGCTTTTTGGCTCCCACCCCTTTAAGAGCTACTTTTACAGAGACGAGGGGGTTGGACTTGATGGCCTTACAGAGACGAGAGGCAGAACGAGGTGAGCGGCATGCTTTTCTTTCTCTTTCCCCCCCTCCCTCACATAGCCAGCAACCAGGAAGTGTGGAGGGGGGTGGGGACAGAGGAAGAGCGATGAACCCCTAAGATCTCTGGTCCAAATTTAAGTGGCCAGCGGATCTTAGGGGTCGTGTAAAAAGGCCCTATGTTATGTCAATTAAAAAACTTCAGATTTCTCACTCTCCCAGTCCTCAATTTGAGTGGATGTCCCCTAGTTCTGCTATTTTGTGAGAGGGAGAAGAGTACCCCTCTATCCACTTTTCTCATGCCCTGCATGATTTTGTACGTCTCAATCATATCCCCCCTCAGGCGCCTTTTTTCCAGACTGTTATGGTTTTTAGCAGAGTTTATTTAACAAAGAGTAGTTCGAAGACTTATACTTACAAAACAAAATATCTGGCAAAGTAACATCTCACAATACAGCTGAACAGCATTCCTTCTTCTGCAGTACACGGACTCAGCAGCAGCAATACGAAGCAGCCAGGATCATCATCAGGATCAAGTGATGAAGTGATCAAGTGTTGCCCACACTTGCTCTTTACTTTATACACTGTTAATTACATATTGTAGTCAGCTGTTCCCTGACTTGCATGACCAGAGTTACCACTTTTCAGCAATTTACACACAATTGTTAGTTACATTTACTGTAAATCCCTAACACAGACTAAAGAGCCCCAAATGTTTTAGGCTTTCCTCATAAGGGAGGTCCCAAAGCTCAGTAATAATTTTAGTCGCTCTCTTCTGCACCTTTTCCATTTCCAATATGTCTTTTTTGAGATGCAGTGACCAGAATTGTACACAATACTCCAGGTGTGGCCTTACTATCGTTTTGTACAATGGCATTACAATGGCTGTTTTATTTTCAAACCCTTTTTTGATCATCCGTAACATGGAATTGGCCTTCTTCACCGCTGCCACACATTGGGTAGACACCTTCATTGAGCTGTCCACCAGCACACTAAGATCTCTTTCCTCCTCTGTCATGGATAGCTCAGAGCCCTTGAGTTGACAGATAAAGTTTTGATTTTTTTGCCCCAATATGCATTACTTTACATTTTCCTACATCGAAATGCTTTTGCAATTTCTCAGCCCATTCCCCCTGTTTGGAGATATCCTTCTGAAGTTCTTCACAATCTTCTCTGGTTTTTACCACATGAAAAGTTTTGTGACATCTGCAAACTTGGCCACCTCACGGCTTATCCCGTCTCCAGGTGATTAATGAACAGATTGAAAACTACTGGCCCAAGACAGATCCCTGGGGCACATCACTTTTCACCTCTCTCCATTGTGAAAATTTACCATTGACACCTACTCTTTGTTTCCTGGATCTCAACCAGTTATCAGTCCATAAGAGGACCTGCCTCCTTATCCCCTGACTGTGCAATTTTCTCAGCAGCCTTTGGTGAGGGACTGTGTCAAAAGCCTTCTGAAAATCCAGATAGACAATATTCACCGGTTCACCCAAATCCACATGCCTGTTGACCTTTTCAAAGAATTCTAAAAGGTTTATCAGGCAAGATTTACCCTTACAGAAGGCATGCTGATTTCCCCTCAGCAAGATTTGTTCTATGTGTTTTAGGATTTTCTCTTGGATGAGACTTTCCACCATCTTCCCTGGGACAGACGTAAGGCTAACCAGCCTGTAATTTCCTGGTTCCCCCTCCTTCCTTTTTAAAAAATTGGTGTGAAATCCACTATCCTCCAGTCCTCCGGTACTGTGGCCATTTTAAGAGACAAGTTGCATATACCATTAAGGATCCACAATTTCAGTTCTCAGTTCTTAATAACCTTTGCGTGAATGCCATCTGGGCCCATCTTGTTGATCTTCAATTTATCAATTAAACCTAAAACATCCTCTATTTTAAATTCTTTAGCCAAGAGGGGCCATTCGGGCAGCGGAATCTGTCCAAGGTATTCTGTTGTGAAGACAGATGCAAAGAACTCATTTAATTTCAAGGCAATTTCCAAGTCCTCCTTAACCTCCCCCTTTCCTCCCTCACCATCCAGAGGGCCAACTGGTTCTCTGGCAGGTTTTCTACTTCTAACATATTTAAAGAAGCTTTTACTATTTCCCTTTATATTGCTAGCCATACATTCTTTTGGCCCCGGTCCCACGCCCCTTTAAAAGCAGTTTAAATAACCAGATAAACTGTGTCTAAAAATGCCATCCCCACGGCCACCGGGCTTTTTGAAAAAAAAAAAAGAAAGAAAACCCGGTAATGCTCCCTTAAGTGAGGTTTCTAAGACTTACCCAAGAGGTAGAGAATTTTTTGCCTCAGTTTGAAAACCCAGCTTTTAAGGAGGCAGACACTGTGGGACCACGCAGATGATCCAGGTTTCTTTTTCTTTCTTTTTTCATAGCACCGACCGGCTGTTCCTGGGCCCAATAGGCTATGTTTTTTTTAATTTCCCTGCACATGGGAGCAACAGGAAGTTCAATTGGGTCCTCTAAGCATTAATTTCCCCCAGCCAAGTGGTCCGTTTTTTTAAAATGCTAGCGCCATCTGCTGGCCAAGGGGGCTGAACTACACTTTAAAATAAAAAAAAAACCAGCTTTGGACGTGGGAACTCCTGTCCCACATATTAAATCACGTGATGGGACGAAGTGGAAAAGACGGACCTTCAGAAGATCAGGATCGAAACTCAGGTGTGACCATGGCCAAAGTCTCTCTTTTTTTGCCTCTCTTATCATCTTCTTACATTTTGCCAAAGTTTGGAAAGGATTTCCATTTACAGAAATAACTCTCCTTATGTTTTAGTGCTTCTCTAACTCCATTCCACTTACAGGATTTTAAAGTAAAACAAAATGAATTTATGAATTGATTCATCAAATCGTCAGGAAAATAATAATCATAAATTGATTTTTTGTGATTTGTTGACTATTTTTAAGCATAAAAGTATAGGGCGCACGGACTTCCTCACTGGCTTTTTTAAATGTATGTGGTGGTATGCATTGTACTGATGATTGGAAGGCGAATGTAGGCTGAATTCATTAAGTATAATCACTGAGGTGCTTATCGCTGAAGAAATCCCACTGTGGGACCATGATCCTGTTAGGAGGACCAAGCCACTCATGCAACTATGCTGAAAACAGCTTCTATTTTACAGGACATGCACAAGAAAGCATCCAGGGTTTACCTGCACAAGTATAACTTGGTCAATTGTAATGAAGAACCAGATGTGTAAGGACAATGGTTATGCCACTGAGAGAGTCTGACTTAGGCTGCTTTCACAAGACCACTAAAATCCACTGCAAAGTGCTTGCAGATGTGGAGCATAAAATCATTTTCCCACGAGCAGTGGACTTAAAAAAAGTTTGACCATGCCCACTTAAGTGCGACCCTGCACATTTTACAAGTACCTGGTTTCAAGGTAGTAAAATCCTTGTCGCTGTTCCGATGTGGATTTTAAACTGTTACTTGAGTCCGTGGGAACACCAAAAATACGCCCCCCCCCAAATTCTCAGTCATGGGATCAGAATGTTGCAGATGTTCCATGGGAACATCCGATCTGCGACATCAACCATGTGATCGCTTCGGGGGTGATCCGGATCAAAAGTTTGCTGTGGATTTTACAATAAGCAGCCTTATTGTACTTGTGGAGCATTATACTTCACTGGTAGTGAACAGGATCCTGGCTAGCAAAGGAAAAGAAATTCAGCACAGAGAATATGCCTTTTCCTTAATGTCTACTTTGACCATCAGAGGGTTCCCTTGCCCTCTTTTTACACCACTCTATTCCATGTTTTATCTGCCCTGCCTGCTGTAGACATACACACTGTAAGATCTCTGAAGCAGGCAATTTTGATAGTATGCTAAATTCAAAAATAGTAAGTTATAATGGGATCTAAAGGTGGTAGTAATGACCACAAGACTGCAAGTCTGTTAACTAACTCCTGATCTTCGTGTTCCTTTCACCTCTGTGAACTTTTTCTAGTTGTTAGATTGCCTTTCCTCAGAATCTTTTTCTTTGAATATAGCAGGGCCTCTTTTTTTCTTTCAATTGCAAGCAGATGATTCATAATGTTGACTTTATAATGAGTGTTGCTTTTTCATGACAGAGTTAAAGACAGGCACCGAAATTAAATTCTTATAGATCTCCTAAAATGAGAAACTACATGCTTGTGAAATAAATTGGAAACAACTTTGATCTTCAGTCATTATTATGGCCAGAAGTTCAAAATAGCAGGAAAGAAAAGCAAGCAACACAAATTACTGGAGTTCATTATATATGTAAGCCGAGAGATGATGTTGAAACAGAGCGAATGTTAAATCTGGAACATATTTGAGTTGCATATTGCTGTGCACTCAAAATGAGCTCAAACGACACTCATAAAGAAGCTGTCAGGGTTTATAATATGAATAGAATGGCTTCCCTTTCATTTGTTTTGGCCATAAGTATACAAGTGCCCATTTATTCTAATAGAACAATTCTTTATTTTAGAAAAATATCAAAGATTTCCCTATGAAATGTTGATGTCTTGTTTCAATTATATTTTCCCTTCTCTCTTCGAATGATGTAAAGATGAGTGTAATGTTAGAAATAATTTATTCAATAAATCAACACACTGGTTGTAATGAAAGACATTTCTGCCAGATTGTACCACCTCCTGCTGCTACTTTTCTTCTTGCCTTTCTATGGCCTAGTTATATAGCCTGGCATGCACACAAGAGTTTATGAGCAGAAAATCTTACTCTATCAGAACACTGGGACGATCTACTCCAATACTACCTCCCCCAGGTAGCAAATGTTCTCTAAGACTGTAGGGAGATGGCCAGGTCTGATATCTGAAATATAATGGCCATCACAAACACAAAGGACATGCATCATTTTAAAAAAGAGTTCAGAAAGGACCACTGATTTGCATTAAATGTGTCTATAGTAATTTGTGTATCTAGGTGTAGCATTAGAAACAATTGCAAATAGGGATGCAATGCATCTCACCATAATTGACCTCTTTGCCTGCAGGCTAAGTCTGGCCAGAGGTTGTTGCTGGGGAACACAAGCGTCCTCCTCCCCCTTTCCATGACAGTGTGTTTTTAAACCAGATGTGGACTGATTGGGCCTTCAAGCATGGGGTAGCTACAAATAGACTAGAGGACTGCTAGCTATAAATACGGTGCATGTAAACCTTAATGTTCTAAATGTTCTTTTAAATGAAGCTGTCAGGGATTGGATGTTGGACCTTGCTGATCCTTGGTTGCTCTGCTTCTTGGGATCCTCCAGAGCTGTGGAGAGATTGGAAGAAATCTATGCTAAGGCAGGACTCAAGAAGATGGGAATTGTCTTTGTGGTTGCTTTTTACACAATGTTTGATTTTCATGCCAGCAGTCATTCCAATAAAAGTGTTTCTATCGATACAGTAAACAGTAGTCAGGAAGAGACAAAGAAAACACAAACAATAACAGTTACTCTACAGACACTGGACATTTCCAAATATTGGGAGGTCTTTTGTGAAACCATTGTTAATTATGTAATTGGTACTATCTCCAGTTGCCCCATTCCCTTGCCATCTTACTGCACTGTTTACTCCACACCCCCATGCCAGTTGTCTCTAGTGTACTAACAGATTCAGATACACACATAGAACAAATGAATGAGTGTGTGTGAGAGAGACCTGGAGCTCAGGTTACAAAGCCAAATAACTGATGACGTAGATCCCAGTCCACAGCAGATTGTGCTGTCCTACATGTCGCTCTAAAAACTGCCACAGGTTTCTTGTTTTGTTTTGCTGCCACAGACTAACATAGCTTCCTATCTGGAAATTCTTGATGCTGTAGATCAGTGGTTCCCAACCTTGGGTCACCCAGAAACCCTGGCCAGCACAGTGGGTAATGTAGGCTTTTGGGAATTTCAGGCCAAGGACATCTGGGTTAACCAGGATTGGGAACCACTGCTGTAGATGGTTCATATTCAATCCTACAATTCAAAATATAAGGGATTCTTAATGTAGTCTATGAAGATCAATAAACATCAATAAAAGACATTTCATGTAATAGCTGACACAAAACCTGGACCATGTTGCAGTTGATTTTTTCTTCCACTAAGGGGAACCATTTCTTATATTTCTGACTTCATTGGTTTTCCTTTTTTTTCTGATTTTCTTTGGACAGCTTGTCCATGCCACAGCAACACCCAAACCCCCCAGCACTGCTTCTTATGCATTTTTTCTTAGTACTCCTGCTGTATTTCATGAAGCTTATTTCCTGTTGTGTACAGGAGCATCAGGCAGCGTATGGTGGTCTGGAAAAATTCTGTAGTAAATCCAGGCTGCATTCATAAACACACTTAGCAGAGAGTATACCCCTCTCAATATGATAGGATTTCTGAAAAAGAAACTCTGTACTTTTGCATCATACATCTTTCTAGTAGGTTGATGCTTTGAAATTATGATGGGGGGGATACTGTAATACATATTTAAGAATACAGAGGGGATTTTTTAAAAAATGTTTCTTTAATCTGTTGTTTATATAAAATTAGATAGTAAAAAATTACTTTTATTCGATTAGTGATATTTATACCCCAGCTTTCTTTCAACTGAACTCAATGCAACTTACATGAGTCTCCTCCACTTCAGTTTATCATCACAACTACCCTGTGAGGTGGGTGGGAGTGAGAAAAAAAGATAAAGTCATCCAGTGAGTTTCACAGCTAAGCAGGTTTCCATCTGCCCATCCCCAGTCTAATACCAGTCTAGCATGTCATTTTGAATTCAATTTATCCACATAATCCTTCATTGAGAATGCATAGCTGAAAGTGAGTCCTTATTTCTTTGATACCTATAATACTGATTCATAAGGACACTGTAAAACAAGTATACCATGGGTTTTGAGACAATCCGCAGGAAATGGCAGACAAGCTCCAGGCTTACTCACAAAGAGACGTGTTATTGGATAGCTTACAACTCACAGGTTGGTTTAGAACTGATAATAACAGCATGTTTCACCAGCCAACCCATCCATTGAGTAAAATAAACAATTGTTATATATATTTGGATATTTACATTAATAAGTTGCACCTGGGTATTAATATATCATTACTACATTATGCTTTGAAGAGTGATACTTTTTATGTGAACTCCCATATCCTGCCATGATAAGGTCAGGTATATACATCTGAAGTAAATGAGCTTGTTGGTGACATATGATAGGCAAAATCTGCCTCCAGCTCCCTTTGTGTTCTCAAAACATGATGCAGCTTTCACATCCTTTGTCCGTCTTTGAATCATGGAAAACTGGAGTAGCTTTAACTATGCAAAATGAAGGATGGCACATCAAAATGAAAGGCAGCACCTCTAAATAGCAGACACAAGATACAGTATATTATCATTTTTGTATGTCAATTATGAATTACTTGTGGTAAGAGTTATTTTTCAAATTGCTGGGGCATCAGTAGATCAAGGCCGGCCAGAATGACAGAAATTATATCTATAATGAACCTGTGTAAGTGAATTCAAGCACTTCTTGGGAAGCGTCCTTCAATTTGTAAACCTCGAGAACAGAACAAAGAAACTTACAGATCTTTATACCTTCACTTATCAGTTACACATTCCAGAGGGCAAAGGGGGCCTTGAAGACCTGTCTAAAATAGGTAGAGCACAGTGCTGAACATCCTTAATAAAACTTTATTGACTCAGTGTTACATTGTTCAGGCCTGTTTGCTGGCCTCTTTCTCAAGGACACGAGCAGAACCATCCTGACTCCAACTCGGAATGCAGCTCAGAGGGGGGTCGCTTCTACCCAGCTCACACAATAGATTCACAACACGCAGCTATGATTTCTAAAACTATGTGACTGGAAACATTTTTCTTCCTTCTGAGTGCATATATAGGTTTGCTTTATGACTTCCACCTGACTTGTGAGATCTCAGATGTCTTAGCTTAAAGGCTCAAATACTCAAGCACATTACTTGCTTGTAAAAAGATTTATTCTATTTCAGAGATTACTTACAGCAATATTTCTAACTTAAAAATAAAGAAAATGAAATCCTACTCTGTTACAATTCTTCATTCTAAAATCTTAGCTCTAATAGAATTAAAATAGAGGCAAGGCCTCCTATTACTTATAGGACCACATCTTGAATAATCCATGTAAAAAACAAAGTGCAGCCTTCTTTTTTTTCAGTCTCCCTTTTTTGGTCTGTTCCCTCAGCATAACACAGACAGTCCATCCTGGGAAAAATTGTCACATGATGATTGAAAACCAATCAGAGCCTTGCACACTAGTTTCAGACATGATGTTTACATTCTTGCATGATAGTAAATCTACAACGGAAGTGTCTTTATTGCAGCTTTGTTTGAAACCAAGAAAAAAACTTAAAAATCATAGCATTCCCCTTTGGATTACGTTACACCAACCATTATTTATTTATTTATTTATTTATTTATTTGTAAGCTTGTATCCCGCCCATCTTCCTGGCGGGAACTCTGGGCAGCTAACAGCAGTAAAAGCACATAAAACAACAATAAAAGCTACAGCGGAGAACAAAATGGCGGCGAGCCCGAGGAAAAGGGAAAAAAACTAATTCACAAGGTCGCCGAAGGCCTCTCTAAAAAAGAGGGTCTTCAAGGCCTTCTTGAAGGCGGACAGGGACTGAAGCAGGCACAGCTCACTGGGGAGGTGGTTCCAAAGTGAAAGCCCAACCACAGAGAAGGCGCGGTCTCGCGTACGCGTTTTCCGCGCCTCTCTGGGTGTGGCAACCCGCAGTGAGTGCGCCTGAGACGATCTCGTGGGTCTGGATCCGGATGCCTTTTGGGAGATGCGCTCCGCCAGGTACTCTGGTCCCAGGCCGTGGAGGGCTTTGAAAATCAAAACCAGGACCTTGAACCTGATCCGGAGGACAATGGGGAGGCAATGCAGGCGGGCCAGGACTGGGGTGATGTGCTCGTATCTGCGGGCACCCACCACCAGCCTAGCCGCCGCATTTTGCACCCGTTGTAATCTCCGGACCAGGGTCAAGGGCAACCCCACATAGAGGGCATTGCAATAGTCGATCCTCGAGACCACCAGGGCCTGCACAACTGTCCTCAGGGAGGACTCATCAAGGTACTGGTGGATCTGGGCGATCCTGCGGAGGTGGAAAAAAGCGGCCCTGGAGACAGCCATCACCTGGGCTTCCAGGGAGAGGGCTGAGTCCAGGACCATGCCCAGATTCCTGGCCCTGTTTGTAGGCTGGAGGGAAACACCCCCCAGACTAGGGAGGGGGCCATTGTACCCAGACGAGGGCGCCCCGAAGAACAGAACCTCCGTCTTCTCCGGATTAAATTTCAGCCGGTTATCTCTGGTCCATTCCAGAACGGCCTCCAGGCACTGATCGAGGGAGCGGATCGCCTCCTCTGCAGATGATGAAAAGGAGAGATAGAGCTGCGTGTCATCAGCGTACTGATAACAGCGAACTCCAAATCTCCTGATGACCTCCCCCAGCGGCCTCATGTAAACATTGAACAGCATGGGTGAGATTGCCGACCCCTGGGGCACCCCACAAGGGAGAGTCCAAGGAGCCGACAAGACATCACCCAGCTGAACCCGCTGAGTCCGGCCACTAAGGAAGGAACGGAGCCAGGCCAAAGCCTGACCACCAATTCCCACCTCCGCGAGCCGGACCAGTAGGTTACCATGGTCGACGGTATCAAAGGCCGCTGAGAGATCAAGGAGGACCAACAGGGAGGAGCTCCCCCTGTCGGCCTCCCTGAGGAGGTCATCCTGCAGAGCGACCAGGGCAGTCTCGGTCCCACGAAGAGGTCTGAATCCAGACTGGAAGGGATCCAGGATATGATTAACCTCCAGGAATGACTGAAGTCGGACAGCGGCCAACCTCTCGACAACCTTGCCCAGGAAGGGAACAATGGCGATCGGATGATAGCTGGAAAGATCGTCCGATGCCATGCCAGGTTTTTTGAGAGTGAGCTTCACCACGGTCTCCTTCAGACAGGAAGGGAAACATCCCTCCCTAAAGGAGGCTGTGGCAATAGCAGAAACCCACTCAGGCATGTTCCCTTTGGCAGATTTAATAAGCCAAGCTGGGCAAGGGCCAAAAGGAGTGGCCGCCGGCTGGCAACGAGCCATAACTCTGGAGGCCTCCACCGAAGAAACCGGCCCAAACTCATCCAAGAGGGGAGAACGGAGGGGTGAGGCACCAGAGATCTCGAAGGGTGGACTAGAGCAACTGGGGGGCAAGTCGGAACGGATGGCCTCTATTTTTGATCTAAAATGGGCTGCAAATTGCTCACTAGTGAAATCACTAGGAGGAGGCCTCAGCTGGCTGGGATTGGAGAGGTCCCGAACCACCCGGAATAACTCCGCCTGGCGGTTCGCGGCCTCATCAATTCTCAGGGAGGCGTAAGATCTTAAGAACATAAGAACATAAGAACATAAGAAGAGCCATGCTGGATCAGGCCAAAGGCCCATCTAGTCCAGCTTCCTGTATCTCACAGCGGCCCCACCAGATGCGTTTGGGAGCGCATGAGACTAGATATCTGTCTCCTGATACCACTCCCCTGCATCTGGCACTTGAACTACCCTGGTTTAAAGCCTAGAGATTACATATCTCCATCATGGTTTGTAACCCGTGATGGACTTTTCCTCTAGGAATCTGTCCAATCCCCTTTTGAAGGCATCCAGGCCAGATGCCATCACCACATCCTGTGGCAGGGAGTTCCATAGACTTACAACGCGCTGGGTGAAAAAATATTTTCTTTTGTCAGTTCTTACTCTCCCAGCACTCAATTTGAGTGTATGTCCCCTAGTTCTGGTATTTTGAGAGAGGGAGAAGAGCTTCCCTCTATCCACTTTACTCATACCCTGCATTATTTTGTATGTCTCAATCATATCCCCCCTCAAGCGCCTTTTTTCCAGACTAAAGAGGCCCAATTGTTTTAGCCTTTCTTCATAAGGGAGGTGCCCCAGCCCAGTAATCATTTTAGTCGCTCTCTTCTGCACCTTTTCCAGTTCCACTATGTCTTTCTTGAGATGCGGTGACCAGAATTGTACACAATACTCCAGGTGGGGCCTTACTATTGTTTTGTATAACGGCATTATAATGTTGGCTGTTTTATTTTCAATCCCCTTTTTGATAATCCCTAGCATGGAATTGGCCTTCTTCACTGCTGCCACACATTGGGGAGACACCTTCATGGAGCTGTCCACCAACACCCCAAGATCTCTTTCCTGATCCGTCACGGATAACTCAGAGCCCATGAGTTGATAGATGAAATTTGGATTTTTTTGCCCCAATATGCATTACTTTACATTTGGTTACATTAAAACGCATTTGCCATTTCTCAGCCCACTCCCCCAGTTTGGAGAGATCCTTCTGGAGCACTTCACAATCTTCTCTGGTTTTTACCACACGGAAAAGTTTTGTGTCATCTGCAAACTTGGCCACCTCACTGTTTATCCCTGTCTCCAGGTCATTTATGAACAGATTGAAAAGCACCGGTCCCAGGACCGAGCCCTGGGGCACACTGCTTTTCACTTCTCTCCATTGTGAAAATTTACCATTGACACCTACTCTTTGTTTCCGGGATCTCAACCAGTTCTCAATCCATAAGAGGACCTGCCCTCTTATCCCCTGACTATGCAATTTTCTCAGCAGCCTTTGGTGAGGGACTGTGTCAAAAGCCTTTTGAAAATCCAGATAGACTATATCCACCGGTTCACCCAAATCCACGTGCCTGTTGACCTTTTCAAAAAATTCTAAAAGGTTTGTAAGACAATTTTTACCCTTACAGAAGCCATGCTGATTTTCTCCCTGATCCTCCTGGCGTCCCTGATCGCGGGAAGATAGTGGCCAGTCAGTTGTCTACAGTACAAATACTGTACAAAACTTTCTATTATGAGCCTCATGGCCCAGTGTATAAACTGCTGTTCTGCAGCCACAACTGTGCTCATGACTTGGAGTTCAATTCCAGGTGGCCGGCTCAAGGTTCACTCACCCTTCCATCCTTCCAAGGTCGTTAAAATGAATACCCAGCATACTGGGGTGGGGAGAGACAATGTGTAGCCTGCATAATTACTTGTAAACTGCTAGAGATTGCTTTAAACATAACATGGCAGATTGCAGAACATAAGCAGAACATTTTGCTTTTGCTTTGACCATAAACTGTTAATATCCAATGTTAGGGTAAGGATTTTTGCTTTGCTTTCTATTTATTTTCAGGCTTTTAAGCTAGAAACTACTAAAGTCCCAATCTTTGTTAGAGTTGCATATAAAAGACAAGAAAGAACAGAGTGCTGCAATTTTGCAAAACATAACATGCTACAATTCTTCGGCAGCACTAACAGGTAGCGAAAAATGTTTCACAGCTAATGTATGTAATTAAGGTGAACTTAACTTCTGAAAGAAAATTCACACCTTCTTGTGAATTTGGGATTCCGTGATAATACAATCAGGGTGTGACTACATAGCAAGAGAAATGCAAATTAACACTAATTCTCTATTTGTGAAGTTTCCCTGGGACATTCAGTTGTCTTCATTATAAGTGGCCATACAGGAGGGGAGGGGGAAAAGTAATTGCAGTTATATTTGAAGCACATATAGGTGGTGTGATCCAAAGAAGCTGCCTTAAGATAGCTTTCCTTCCTCAGTCACTCATTTCATCATCTTATCTTGGCAGTCAATAGAGCGCATTAAGGTGTAAAATGAGTTAATAAACAAACAAACAGGAGCTTTGCCAGATCAGAAGCTGTTTCAAAAAGAGGCTTCATGGAGAGATGTGAGTGCTGTACATTTGTGTGTGTGTGTGTGTGTGTGTGTGTGTGTGTGTGTGTGTGTGTGTGTGTGTGTGTGTGTGTGTGTGTGTGTGTGTGTGTGTGTGTGTGTGTGTGTGTACAGTCTTCCCTCTTCCCTCCCAAAGTACTGCTTTGTCTCTGTGTTTGGGGGATTCGGGTATTGCTGTGCCATGGACAAGCTGTCCAAAGAAAATTAGAAAAAAGGAAAACCAATGACAGGAAAACCAAACAATTTGAACCAAAGTGAAAAAATTCAACTTCTGAAAAATAGAAAGTCTCTGTTGAGGAGAAAAAAACCCTACAGATTGGTGCTCTGAGACTCCAGGTTGAATATCCATTTCCTGTTGTGTTATATTAGGCCTGCACAACACGTCAACCGTGGGCTACTGGTTAGCCATGGGGCCATTTGAACTAGCCCACAAAATTTCAGGCCTCCCGATCCCTACGGTCTTAAAAAAAAATTGGCCCGCCCAGCCTTGGTGGTGGTGATGGGGGAGGAGAGCTGGAGGCACCACTGCCACCCTCACCACCAGTGCCCCCACCCTCGCTGCCACTGGTCGCCTCCCCCGCCCCTGCCAGATTGGTCCCAGCACCATGGCCGAAGGTGGGGGGCAACGGGGTAGGAGAGTCAGTAGCCGCCACCATGATTTGAGCTATTAAGGTTGACTGTGGGGGCATTTAGCACAGTCAGGTAGGCCAAGGGCTGTTCAGATTTGGATAGCCCTGTGTTATATGATCAGTGAGGGGGGAAAGGTGAATCAGCATCCTCCCAACCCTATGTTTCTCACAATTTTTCCCTGTATAGTCAGGGTGAAAATTCATTCAGAATCTGTTGGGCTATTTAAATGGGGGCAAATACCTCACCCTCCTATATGTGAAAATGCAACTATTAAGAATGTATTTAATGTTTCTTTGAAAATATTCATCATAATTAGTGGCTTAGGTTTTTAATAGAGGTGCACATCTAATGTGGTATGGATTTGTGCATTCCACCTTGGAGGTCTCCTTTATACAAAGATTACTTTTTCCCACATGGGAATTGTAGCCAAAGCAGTGACCATATTCTGGACCAAAATGGACAAATGGCCGAGTCAGTAGCTATGATGATTCAAAATATTTTAAAGTATTTTTTTAATAAAAGGGCTGCTCCATATTACTTCTATTGATTCATTACATTTGCTTTCTTATATATTAAAAACATGGTCGTCCTGTATGGATTACCTTTGCTGGGAGAGAGACAGGGGGAGTGCAACCCTGTTGATACTCCTGGACCTCTCAGTGGCTTTCCACACCATTAACCATGGTGTCCTTCTGGATAGGCCAGCCAGGTTGGGAGTTGGAGGTACCACTTTGCAGTGGTTCCACTGTTTCCTGGCTTACCATGTCTAGAAGGTGATGCTGAGGGACAGTTGCTCTGCCCATGGCATTTACGTCATGGGGTTCCACAGGGCTCAATATTGTTCCTCATGCTGTTTAATATCTACAAGAAAATTTTGGGAGAGGTCATCAGGTGGTTTGGGCTGAGGAGTCAGCAATATGCTGACAATACTCAGCTCTGCCTCTCATTTTCCACCAATCCAGGTGAGGCAGTTTCTGTGCTGAACTTGTGTCTGGGCCAGATAATGGACTGGATGAGGGTTAATAAACTGAAACTCAAAACAGACAAGACAGAAGTGCTGTTAGTGGTTGCTCTGCCAGACAGGCTAGAGGGCCATCTCCCTGTTCTGGATGGGGTTGCATTCCCACTGAGAGTCCGCAGCTTGAGGGTGCGCCTTGACCTCAGTCTAACTCTGGAAGCCCAGGAGGACTCGATGGCCCGGGGTGCCTTTCTTCTGTTGCAGAAAATATACCAGCTCTGCCCCTACATGGACGAGCAGAGCCTCATGACAGTAACAAATGCACTGGTAACATCCCGTATTGATCACTGCAATGTGCTCTACATGGGGCTGCCTTTGAAGACGGTCCAGCGATTGCAACTGGTTCAGAATCGTGCAGCCTGGCTGGTGAGTGGTGGAGCCGCTAGGTATCACATGATGCTGATTCTGTATAACTTTCATTGGTTACCAGTTGCTGCCAGAACTCAATTCAGAGTGCTTGTTTTGACTTATAAAGCCCTAAATGCCTAAGGATCCAGATATCCGATGGGCCACGTCCTTCCATATGAACCTACTCAACAGTTAAGATCTAGCCAGGGGGCCCTCCGGAAAGAGCCATCCCTCAAGGAGATGAAAGGGATGGCTTGTAGGAATAGGGCCTTTTTGGCAGCTGCCCCCAGGCTATGGAACACCCTCCTGAGTAAGATCTGCCTTGTGCCAACACTGATGATGTTTGGCACCAGGTATAAACCTTCCTGTGTCAAAAGTTTTTTTTAACTGACATAAGATAAATTGTGAGTCATGATGGCAATTTTAGTGTATTGTATTTAAATGTTTTATTGTTTTTAATTGTTCACTGATATTTTAATGTTTTTATTGTGTTTAACTGTTCATTTTAACTGTAAGCCACCCAGAGACCTTTGGGTAGTGGGTGGCATATGTTGTATAAATAAATAAATAAATAAATAAATAAATAAATAAATAAATACATTAGTCAGTTTCCTAAAGAAATAGTCCTCAGGAGATGAAGACATGAAGAAATCTCTGGGAATCTTTGTAACAGTATTTCCAAGTGGACTGGTATAGATTTTATAATCCTGGCTTCGAAGGAGGAGGGAGAAGTAGAAGATAATTCCGAAAAACAGCTGGGAGCATAAGAGGGATTTCACCAAGTATTATAAAGTCAACATAAATTTTCCAGCACCTCCAGAATTCCCTAGGGATGGCTTTCATTTGGATGAATCATTGAACCTTCTTGTGATCATAAAATGGCTTTTAGGCCTCTGAGACTTGTAAAGAAAGAGTCCATCAAGGGCAAGCCAAGCCAAGGTCCTTGATCACAATCCATCACAGAGTGTTAGTGTGCTTGGATTATGGCCCACTTCCTTAGGCACTGAGGATAGTCTAACATTTCAAATACTCAAATGTTATGCCAGTGCCTTGGGTAAAAGCAGATTAAAATGAAATTATTTTCACGCTTCAGTAGAGATAGAAATATTTTACACAAAGGCTAGCTGTGGTTCTTCTAAGCCATCATCATAATTCCTGTGAATGGTTAAGTTTGTGTAAACTGCATAATTTTACCTGTGTCCATGAACTCTCTGTAATCAGTATTTTGATTGCATACAAGATGAGTGGACTGGAAGACCATCCTATTCCGCGAGGCATAAAATCAATACCTAGCTTTCCATCTAAACATTCTTTTTAAATATGCTTTTATTAATCTATGAAAATGTAGTCAGAGATAGACAAATATAATGAACTGCAACTTGTAATGGATTGCATACAAGAATGGAAGATGCCTCTAAACATTACTGAAAATGCCTCAATCAAATTGATAATAGATGCCTAATGTGTCAATTTCAGATAGTGACTACTTAGGAGTGAATTGACTTTGGATAATTTCCTTCATATCAGTATGCGGTCACTTGGACAACATCAACACAGCTATTTTCTAATTGATCATTTAAATTGCTAATGCCATTATCCCAGAACTGGGGTGGGGAAGAGAACAAATCAGAATGGCAATGCTGTCGTTTTATATGTGATATGAACTATACACAGCAACCCTTTAAAAGCAGTTTAAATTACTAGATAAACCGTGTCGAAAAATGCCATCCCCACGGCCACCAGGCTTTTTGGGAAAAAGAAAGAAAGAAAACCCGGTAATGCCCCTTTAAGCGAGGTTTCTTTGACTTACCTGAGAGGTAGGGAATTTTCTGCCTCACTTTAAAAATCCACCTTTTAAGGAGGCAGATGTCGTGGGACCATGCAGATGATGCGGGTTTCTCCCCCCCCTCTTCACACCGACCGGCTGTTCCTGGGGCCGATTGGCACTGTATTGTTTAATTTCCCTGCACATCGGAGCAACAGGAAGCTCCATCGGTGCTCTTTGTTTTAATTTCCCCCAGCAAGGTGGTCTTTTTTTTTTAATGCTAGCACCACCTGCTGGCCATGGGGGCTGAGCTGCACTTTAAAATAAAAAAACAGCTTTGGACGTGGGAACTCCTGTCCCACATGTTCAGTTATGTGACGGGACAAAGAGGAAAAGTTGGACCTTCAGAAGATCAGGATTGAAACCCAGGTGAGACAGCAGCCTTAGAGAGTATGAAAGAGTTCTTTGTAGATGAGCACAATCTCGGAAAAATGAATGTGTTCCTTATGAGACAGTACACAGTGTACAAAAGAGGAAGAATTTATGTAACAAAACTGTGGCTCATAAATGGACATACTGGACTGTACAAATAGATAGCCATGTACAGTATGAATGCCCAGTCCTGTATGGAGATATACATGCTTAGGCCTATTGATTTAAATTGATGTGGCTGTTATTTAGTTTTTATATAACATTACCAGACTGGATAGATAGCTCAATGGTTTAGGAATCTAACTGTAGGACCAGAGGTTGGGAGTTCAATTCCTCACTGCGCCTCTTTGGAGAACCAGCTTGTGTAGCTTTGTGTAAACTGCACAATCCCAGGATGCCCCCAGAGGAAGGAAATGGTAAACCACTTCTGAGTAGCCTGTACCTAGAAAACCATGAAAAGATTTGCCATAAGTCAGAACTGACTTGCTAGCACATGATTATAACAGTAACACTGAAAATGTGGCTTTTCATAAAGAGCTAACAATAGGGATGCACACAAAAGGAAAAACAAAATGCTGTTTCATCGTGTTGTTACATAATGAAATGAAATGAAATGAAACAAAATGAGGAAGCAGCATTTTGTTACAGACGAAACAAAGGTGTTTTTTGTTGAAACAAACCATTTTGTTCTGTCTGTAAGCCACATGCGGGCTTGGGGGAGGGAAAAGGACTTTTTAAAAAGTGCCAGGCTTTTTTAAAAAACTTTTCCCCTCCCCCAAGGCCTGCACACCAGCTGATCTGCGCTACGGTGGGAAAAAAGGTTCCCTCCACCCCAGCACCAATCAGCTGGCCTGCAGGGCTTGGGGGAGGTGAAAAGGTTTTTTTAAAAGCCCAAGGCTTTTTTTTAAAATTCCCCTCTGCCAAGCCCCGTCTGAAGATTCCCCCCCCAGTGCATATCAGCTGGCAGGCGGGGCTTGGGAAGGGAATTTTTTCAAAAGTCTCAGACTTTTTAAACTTCCCCCAAGCCCCACGTACCGGTAGAGGGTGAACTCGCAGGGGGAGAGGCCCTGCCACTGCCACCGAAGAGCCTGTGCTTCCCAAGAGGAGGAGGAGGAGGAGGAGGAGGAGGAGGAAGAGGAGGAGGAGGAGGAAGTGAGCATGAGCTCCCGAAGGGGGAGGAGGAGGGGGGGGAGGAGGAGGAGGAGGGCTGCCCAGGAAGGGATCTCGGCAGCTTCTGTGGCCACTTTCCTGCCCCCCACGAACCATTTCATTAGTGTTTTATTTCATACTTTTTTTTGAAAAAATTCATATTAAACGAAATGAAAAATGTGGGGGATGAAACGAAACAAAATGAAATGAAACATAATTTTTCCATTTCATGCTCATCCCTAGCGAACAATGAACAAACTAGAAATCTTAGATGCAGGAAAAATTCTATATTTACTACAACTCCTAAAATTTCACAGGAAGCATGAACAGTTCCTGTCACACATATTTCTGTTACCATAAAGGTCACCAAGGAAACCACATGCCTATGCTTTACAATTAAATCATAAAAATGGAACCTTACACAACCTGGGACATACACTACCTACAGCAATTATAGAATTTTCATGCATACTCATAATTCAACTATGTGAGATAAAAATGGGGCCTATTTACAACTGGTTCTAATTTGGGGTGCATTCAGTTTTTTATTCCAAAATAGTTAGGAGGAAAATAGGAGCTCATGTCAACTCCTTTCTTTCTGGCCTTCCTTTTTTTTCCTCGTTCACATGAGTTTTGTGTACATTTTGTTAGGTGTCTGTGAAGATTCTCAGTCATCCAGGTGAGTTTATCTGGAAGTTGAGGTACACCTCCACTTAAAGGACAAAGGACACTCATTCAAAGATTAGGATGTACACATAGTAGATAGGTGGATTGAGAGAGGATTCAGGGAAGTCATTCATGTGAGTACTGAAAACCCCTCTTTCAACAGAGGTGGGGGGCTCAGGCACAGTCTATCTGCTACTTATCAGGCAGTGATTTCAACAATCCCCAGACAAATCAAAAATACTTCACACCTCCACCACCAATGCCATATCTAACAAATCATACTTTATGGATGCTGGGAAGGTTAAAGGTGGGACTTTCATGCACCTTAGGCCATTATCCACCTAATGAGCCTATTGAAACTATTGTCCACCTAACAAGCCTATTCAGGCCATTGTCCATCTTATGAGCCTATTTCAGACCAGGGTCACAAGGAGTCAAAGTGAACTATAAAATGGAGGAGTCACAACTAGCTTTCCTCAGACTGATGAAGCTGTTTGGATGAGCAGCAAAATGTTTCAATTTCTCAAGAAAAGAAGTCCAGTTACCATGACTCAACTTCCAAATAAAGAAGAAGAAGAAATATATGTTCTGGAACCTTAAAGACTATCTGCTGTATTTTTATATGAGCGTAATGGATACATATTCAGACACAAGAGTGGGACAGGACCCGATGTCAAGAAGGCAGGGGAGAGGAGTGAATGAAGTTGAGACAAATTAGAGTTCATTTTTCACATTGTGTTACATGTAAGTGTAATTAATAAGTACCATGCATGCAAGTTTTGAGTTTGCTCCACTGTTGCCAGTTAGAAGAGAATGTCGTTTTAAGAGTTGACACCCAGACACAATGCAATGTAAGCAGGATACAGAAGATCTGACTTGTTTCAGCACCATTTTCCCTGCTCTCTGCTATTCTATCCAGGCTGTTGCTAAAACTGTTTCCTGATATAAAAGCATTAAGAAATCATTTGTACATGACTGGGATAATTTTTCTGAGTTTTGAACTCACAGGAGAATTTCCCAACTACAAGTGAAGATTTCCAGACTGCTACCCATGAGGCAATGAGCAGCTGTGTGATCATTCTGGGGCTGACTGAAACCTGTCTTTATAATGTAGGTGTGGAGATGGAAACTTATTTCTCACAATGAACCAGATGAATATGAGACTTCTGCCAGTTGACTCAGATGCACTGTTATTGCCTTAGGCTACCTAAATATGTATAAAATGAGTTATGAAAAATCAATATTGTATTCATACTGAGACTGCCCTAATGCTCTGTATTATATGAAATCATCCTAGAGAAATTGATCTCTTTTATTGTGAAAAGATAAAAGGCCCTTGCAATTTTTCTTTCATTATGTTGCTGTAATTAACTGTTATATATCCAGAACTGAGATTGAAAGCTTGTTTCATAGTTTTGCTTTCCTCACCCTTGTCCAGAATGTCTTTTTGCTTAGTCAATGTTTTTCTAAGTTTGCCACTCCATTTTTAAACAAGGCATTTCATACAGCCTTGGTCATTGTCTGACTCAGGTGACGATGACGAGGCCATTGACTAGTGCTTGGATTCAGTCATAGGCTGGATGGAGGCCAATGAAGTTCATCTGGAGGCCACCTTAGGTCCTTTCAGGGAGAGAGTTGGGATAGAAATATTTTAAATAAATAAATACATCTGACTCCAGATATGGTGGCTCATGTGTCCAGCAAATGTGTGTTCAACCTATTTTGCACAGAGCTGACCTCCCCCTGAAGGATGCTGATAAAAGTTATTGTTCAAGTGAGTAGACTACATAATGACTGAGTATGTTATGAGAACATGCGCAGGGTGCTTACAAAAGTAAACAGCCATGTTGGACTTGAGATATATTGAGCATGACCTGCTTGATCTTTGGATTTGTAGCTCTCCTCTCCATCCCCACAAAGAGCCAAAGACTTTAGCAGAGGAATTTATATAGGTAGCAGTAATGGTGTATTTCAGGAAGGCATAGAGACTGAATACATTAGTGTCCTCAGCTAGGAAGCAATACATCAATTTGCCCAGGAGACCCCTCCAAATACTGTACTCTATACAAAGATCTCACTTCACTATTCAAAGCCCTTCCTAGTGGTCTTAAATAATCTAATGAATCCCTCCTCTCAAGTACTACAGAACTGGTTAGAAGAAGCAGGATCTTTCCCATCAGTGGCCCCTACCCATTAGCTCCTACTTTCTGGAAGGCTTGCTGCTTTCCTCACTGTTTGTGAAAATGCACCTATTTTAAAAAACAAGCTTTGTCTTGTTTTATAATGTAATGCTAATTTCTGATTATCCTAGTGCAGTGGTGGTGAAAGGACTGTGGGAGTTGTGGTCCAAAACATTTGCAGTGATGAAGGTTTGCCACCACTGTCCTAGTGTGAGGGGGTCACAATGAGTATCCTGGAAGGCTGGCTGCCTCTGTCCTGTGCCCTTGGGAAGGCCTGGGAAAATACACAGCTCCTGGGTCCCAGGAGGCATAGACGTGGAAGGACATCCAACAGGAGAAAGCAAGGAAGAAAGAGACAACGTGGCACATCTGGGTGAGGGGGTTGGTGGCTCAGGGCTTTTGGGGGGGGGAAGGAAGAGCAAGAAGGGGGAGAGGATTACATAGGCTGCGGTCATACCAGCGTTTTCTCCGTAGTTTCCCTTTGGTGACCTGCGCAGAAAAAGATCGTGTCGTAACCACGATGGGAAGTAAATTCAAGCCCTGGTCGACCGCGCCCCTTGAACAGCAGTTTCAGAGAAGATTCAGTAACCACCGCCAGGGGATGGATTTAGAAACTTTGCTCGAAAATGCTTACTTATTTGCTTCTGTAACCACAACAGGACACCGAAAATACGCAGTAAAAACTGTTGTTCCCCTTTTTCGGCAATGGAGGCTTGGGAAATAGAGCAGGAAAGAAGGGGAAAATATGAAGTAGACAGGTAGAGACGGAACCAGATTAGAAAAAAAACGACTCAGAAGAGAGGACACTAACTGCACATTAAAAACCATGTGACCACCTGAAAAAATATGCATGGAATTTATATACACAGAGAACACTGGTGTGACCACAGCCAAAGTGGACTTGATGGACTTTGCCAGCGAGGAGAGAGATGAAGTGGAAAAGGAGCTGGATCCAGTTCTGTATGCCACTGGAGATGTGGAGTATATTCAGGGCCTTCAGACTGGATCCTGCTGGGTAGAGACTTTGGTAGAGACTTTGATAGCTAAGGGGGGTGTTGGTAGTGGAATTGTAACATCTTCAGCCTGCCACTATTGCCAACCCTGTGAAGACTTTGATGACTGGCAGTTCCCATCCCAGCGCAGACAAGGCACTGGAGTCTCAAGCACCAGTAGGAGCGTCAGCAATGGGATCAACTGGAGCTAGGGACCTCTCCCCATTTTGGAATAGCTGGCACTACAAGCCCTCCTTGACAGAAGTGGGGTGGCTTGGGACTGTCTTGAAGTCTCAATGCCCCACAGGGATTGAGAGCCTCTTAAGCCCCATGGCAGAAACTAGGGGTCAAGAAGAGACTGACCTGTTTGGCAGGTTAGCATCAGGAACTCAACCTTTGGGAAGGTTTTTGTCCAGGGGTGTTTAGCCTGGGCCCAGCAGTATATTCAACTTATTTGTTGCAACAGAATCAACTTCAAGCAATTCAGGCAGCCTGGACTTAATGGAAACTTTTGCCAATGAGTGCTAGGCTGGCGGTGCCACCATGGATAGGGGGTGGCACTGTTCACAGCTAGGAACTTCTTTGATTAATTTTTTTAAAGCACAGCACAGTGTTTCTCCTTTCTGGCAGCCCTGATAACAGTCATCATTATGGGAGAAAGCAACCTTAAATTCAATTTGCTTCCCTGTTGTTGCTGGGGAAAAAAATAGAATTTTGTTTGTTTGTTTGTTTGTTTTTATACCTTGCCATATAGCCCAAAGGTGAGAATAGAAATTATACAAGTAATACAAAAACAACAATAAATGACAATAAAATGAAAAATTATACATAATTATACAACAAAATGCATTACCTAACAGAATGCTTAAATTTATCAAATAGCATGAGAAAATAAAACAGGTTATATCCAGCCTCTGCCTTGTATTCAACATTTCTTTTCCAGTAACCCTGCTGCACACAATGCATCCGGATCCTACCTCCTCTTCTTTTCAATGTTGCACTTTAACATTTTACAAAAATATTTTCAGTGTGATGGTTTTGGTATTTTTATTTCCAGAAAAATGTAATAGTTTCCTCTTCCAGAGAGCTTTTTGAATAAGTGTGAGCTTTGAGACATAATTTATAAAAAGATGTAAGAACCCAGTAATCTCACTCTGGTCCAACCTGGGGCTTCTCCGCATCTACTAGAACCTTTGATCTCCCTTGCTTTTGAACACCATCTCTTTCCTCTTCTGCCCCGTACTGGTTTAGCACTTGCTTTTGAAATTTCCCTCAGGCCGTTACCCCATGTCCACTTTGTACTGCAATAAACTAAAATGTGCAATAAATCTTGTTGTGCTCACGTGGTTTTGCTGCTGTTCCTGCGCCCCCAAGGACGCACTTTACTGTTACCTAACTTCTGTGACCCCACGGACAGGGTCCACATCAACGTGCATTTTGTTTTGTTTTCCTGTGGCACTATTTTTTTTAAATTAAAACCCGATAGGTAAGTATATCTGAATATCTTGATTTTCACTTGTCACCAATAAATAAATAAATAAATAAATAAATAAATAAATAAATAAATAAATAAATAAATAAATAAATAAATTTGTCGAACTTTGAACACTTCTTTTTGGGCTTCTTTCCGTGCATAGTGGCTTCTCGTACCGTGAATTTACTGTCATGTGGCTGCTCCAAGTAGTGCCACTGGGTGGACCTATGGTGATGGAACAGTTATGCTGTGGATTAAACGATACCCCATGGTGCGCGTACTGGTTTGAAAACCACAACGGAACAGCAACAAGGATTCCACCACCCCAAGGCCAGGTACAAGGAAAATGCGCTGAGTTGCACTTTGGGGGGCATGGCCGCACTTTATTTTGCTGAAAGTGTGAGGATGTGGGGGAACAATTTTAAGATCTGCATCTCAGAGCACTTTCTAGAGCAACAAAGTGGACGTGGGGTAATGGCCTCAGTTCCAAAAGTGCCTGCCATGCGCTGTGTGAGTTAGGGGAGGAGGAGAGGTGAAATTAGAACCATCAACGGGAGCATGACTAGACTGTAACCACTAGATAAATTCCTTGTTTTAAAAAAATGGTCCAATTGACTACACCTAGTGGGTTTTTCTAAATTTTACCCCAGGCCCCAAATGGAACACATGGGTTTTTTTGCACCAATCCTCCCTCTTATCTGGAACAGGGAAGCCTGAGAGGAAAGACAGATGATGTCATACTTCATTGCTAATCCGGTGAGTCTAGGGCCGCAGTCTCACCAGCATTTTCTGCGCATTTTTGCTGTAGCGAACTGCACGGTAAAAGATCACGTCCTAACCATGAAGGGAAGTAATTTGGTGCCCTGACCGATCACGCCCCGGAAGTGCACTTTCACTGAAGTTTTTTACACCACCGCTAGGGGTTGGTTAAAAAAACTTCTCTTAAAGATGCACAGTTCTTTGCTACTCTAGTGATTTGCAACCTCAGAAAATACACAGTAATTAGCTTCATACCCCTTTCCTGCCACTTCCTGTGGGTCCAGCTTAGAAAATCGACCTAGGAAAAAGGGAAAAGATGCGCAGTAAGCAAGTAGAGATGGGCACAGAGCAGTAAAATACTACCCTGTTGACAGGACACTAACTGCGCATCAAACACCACATGACTGCCCAGAAAAAAACTACGGATCAAATTAAGATGCGTAGAAAACTTTAGTGAGACCACGGCCTAGGTTACACTATACAACTGGAAGTACAAAACCAGTAACAGTTTCCTAGTCCTTGAAATATGGGACTTTTGACTGCCCTGCTTAGGCATGGGTGGGCAAAGAAGACATGTTAAATTGTTTTTTTTGTCATTCCTCAGGGTGTCTTGATACTATGAGCTGCCTTGATGAGGAGTGTACAAAGACCGGCAGATCCTTTGCTTCCAACAAACTCAGAGCTATATTTGCTATCAAGATATCAGTATTTATGTAAGCTGCCCCTGTGCAAAATTAGGGTTTTTTTTTTTTGGGAACTGAAGTGCATGCACACAAGCAAAGAAGGGCTGATTTTTAAAGATGCAAACCATCTGTTTGTAGCTTCTAGTTTTAAAAAATTAAACATTACAAACAGCAGCCACCATAGATTTGTGCAACTGCACGACTTTGCATAATTTGCAAAACAAAACAAAACAAAAACAAAAACAAAAAAACCCCCAAAAGACCCACCAAAAAAACCCCAGTTCCCATATTTGATAGTGATATATTTCATCAGTCTATGGTGCCTGTGGTTCCTGGCTATAATGCCAGACCCACAACACAATGTCACAGTGCCCCAGAAATTCCATGACATCTAGAGTAGCATGCGCTGCCTGCATAGTCATTTGAACTTACTCCAGACAAATGATTTATTAGCAATGACAGAGGTTTAAATTATAAACCACTCAAACACGACAAACGATTAGAATATTATTCTTGCCAAACTGAGCACATGACAAACAAAATCAGCCTGGGGAGTACTTTTGTCTCTCTGATTATATCCTCCCCGATCCCAAAGTGATCATTATTAAACTGGGCAGCTTACTTTGGAAGGCTCACCTATCATTTTAACTGCAGCACTGGTATGTGAAGGAGGTTGATCCTGGCGTAGACCTCTGCCCATGACAGTTAAAGCCTGCCGCCTGGTGCCCATTGCTGGTGACAATTACACCCCTGGGGGTGGGCAGTACCTTAGTTCTTGTACATTCCTTCCTATTTAAGCATTGCAGGGATCCGGTGTTGTTTCTTAAAGAGAAGAGCCTTCTTATGCCAGGCAATTGACAACTGCCTCTGAAAGTGAAAGGAAATTGTGCTTTAAACATTATTTTTAACCTTGACTATGAAAACCAAATAATTCTAGCATAAGAAGCCTAATGTTGAGATCTACACCAGTTTGCCTTGACTGAGCCATACTATAGGACAGTGTTGGCGAACCTATGGCACGGGTGCCAAAGGTGGCATTTGGAGCCCTTTCTGTGGGCACCCGACATCGCTCCTTCACAGCCACCTGTATTCAGGTTAAATTGCTGTATTGGCAATTTGCGAAAAAAATAATGGGTTTTGAATCACAGTTTGGGCACTCGGTCGCTAAAAGGTTCACTATGACTGGTATAGGACCATAGAGCCCAGTACCATCAACTGAAGAAGAAATATTCCTTTAAAAATAACTAAGGAAAAGAATAAATCCACTGAAAAATCTTGGGAAAGGCAAATATAATTATCTATTCTCTCTCTCTCTCTCTCTCTCTCTCTCTCTCTCTCTCTCTCTCTCTCTCTCTCTCTGTTGCTAAACCTCAAGGGGAAAACACAGACCCCACAATTCCTAATGCACATAAATCTACCCTCTACTTTACTGGGATTCCAATAGAGCAGCATTCATCTAACAGGGGCGTCACTGCATTGTTGTCTGTGGCCATACCCTACAGGCAGCAAATCCACATGGAAATACCTTCCAGAGAGAGAAACTGTGCAGGCTGTTCTGTGCTTTGGAAATAGATATTGTTTTGTTGGGCTGCTCAGGTTATGCACTTGAGAGGATAACACTGTTAGTCTGTATATGTGCTGTTCTCTCTCAGGAAAACTGTTCAGCAGAAGCAAATCGGATAAGGTTATATAGAAGACGCAGCATTATTTCTCTCATTCCCCATGAGACTTGTTTGGAGATAATGAAAAATTCTAGATTGTTTATATAAATATGCTGCTATAGTGCCCCTTGGTACATTTCCTCTGTATTTCGGAATCTAAGACAAGGAAAAAGAAAGTAGGTTGTTTCCTATAGGACTTTCAGTGTATGGAAAGCAAAAAGCCATCTGCTTTGAAAACTAATATACAAATGATCTTTGTATTTAGTTCCCCATAGAAATGTATAGATGATTTTCATCTCATGAAAGAGAGCTTTGGCCTCCATGTTATTTTAATTTTTGAGTAGTTTCCTGTAATTAAGATTAAATAAAATTATAAAAAAATAAAAAGGGTAACATAATTTGCAGAGCTACACGCTTAGAAATGCTAAAGAAAGGGGAATTAACTTCAAATATTATATGGCATGCGAGAAATAAATGTGCACAGACAGACATTAATATTTCAGAACTAAAGTACTTTATATGTGCAAGGTTTCTGATTCAGTTTCTTCCATTCAGGCTTAATTTTCAAAAAAGTACCCAGAAAGACTACACTCAACATGCTACTGAAGCCACAAAGTTTGGGCTTTCCTCTGCTGCTTGTGGATACTGGTAAGGATACTGGTTTAACAAAAAATAAAAAAAATAAAGAAGACAAAAATGTTGTGACACCTTAAAGACTAGTTGCTGTATATTAATATGTCAAATCCACTTCCTCAGACTTGTTTACAAAAGCTCACATTGAACTACAGTGGTACCTCTTAAGACGAATTTAATTCATTCTACGGGTCAATTCGATCTACGAAAATTCATCCAACGAAACAAGGTTTACTATGGGAAACAATAGGTTTACTATGGGTTTACTATTGTTTCCTATGGGAAACAATGCAGCTTCCCATAGGAATGCATTGATTTCATCTTGCAAAGCATCCCACAGTAAAATTCGTCTTACGAGGTTTTCCTGTTCCCAAATATGGTGGTTTTTCTGCCTTTTCCCCTCTCCACTTACATTCCACCGCCTCTCGCAGGAGTTTGAAGGTAACCCATTCCCTTGTCCAAGGTGCTTCCTTAACTACCTCTACTTGTCCTCTCCTTTTAATATCTACCTCCCAGGCAGCCAATGCCATTTCGCCCTCCAGTATTGGCTCCTTTCTGCAATCACCCCCCTTTTCTCTTCTTTCTCATTATCTTCTCTTTCAATCCCCTTCTTGTTCTCCCCCTTCCTTCTAATACATGGTCTTTGCCTTAACCCGTGGTCTCAGCCTCCTCCTCACGGGGCAACCCCTTTGGAGAGGATGGCGCACCCACTTTCTCACAATCCAATATACAAATATGCACTATAAAATTCACCCACTATAACATCACCCACTTCCTCTGCCCTGCCACTAGCCACTACCAAGAGAAGGCAGGAGAAGAATGTGGTATCCCCTCACCCCCTGAAAAAAGCTTGTACTTTCAAACAAACAAACAAATGTAGATTAGACGGGGAAGTGTACCATCCTAACATTCAAAATTAGTTTCTGTTCTAAACGTTGGCACTCTGGGGAAAATCCTGGCTGTCCCATCTTTGTTATAACTCTGCTGGTTAAAACATCACTTCACAGAGCCTGTGATGGTTGAAAAGTTGTGAATTTCATCCCAAGTCACTAGAATTTTGAAAGAAACATCACATAATTCTCCAAGAGATACTATTGACTTGGATTTTATTTTATTATTCAATCATCTGTTTGATTTGACTCATATACCACATCATCTGGCCTGGAGACCACTTTAGGAGATTTTGAGATCCCGTGAGTATATGTCACAGGGAAGACTACTGTTCTCCAATATTGCTCTCCAAAACTTACCCTCTTGCAAGTGGTGAGATTTTTTTCACTCCTGATATTATAGGAAGAAATATATATACATATACAAATTGGAATACTGTATATGCATATATGCATTACACAGCCATTTAGCTATGGACCTAAAATATCAAAGAAATATAAGCTGAATTAGAATTGTATAGATTAGATAGAATAATAAAACTTAGAAGGCATTGTTTCTAGTCTGTGGCTCCTTTCAAATGTGTCATGGGCCCCAAGGAAGCCATTTCCTCCCCCACCCCCCCAAAAAAAACCTGGTTGAGAGTGGCAGAATTAGAGTATGTGCAATGAACATTCCTGCATATTATATTATATTATATTTATTTATTTATTATTAATCTTATATCCCGCCCATCTTCCCACTGGGAACTCTGGGCGGCTTACAACAATAAAAACAGGTATTAAAAACACAAACAGAAAAGCAAGACCAAGCAGAGTTAATGCAGGGGGCAAGATGGCGGCAAGACCCATGCATGGGGAAGGCCATAGAACCATAGGAGGATATGAATTCTGGCTTGTATTCATAATCCTGAGATGGCTGGTGATTTATACCAGACCTAGCATTGTCCTTGATCAGTTCTCTCTCATTAGTTTTAATGAGTGGGAATTCATGGAGAATGAAAGAAAAATGACCTAGGTGGCTGCTCCTCCCTCTTTTCTGTCCTGTCAGATCCAGGCCAGTAAGACTTGGCATTTATTAGAAATCCAGGTGTTCAAAACACAATTAGGTTTGTCTATAATTTTTCTAGGGCCTAAATAGGAAAATCGCTCTTACTATATTTCAACTACCTAGAATATTTCAACTACATACCTTCACACCCACAACTACCTTGTGGATGTGACAATTGTAATCCTACTCTGGGGAAGTATTCTTAATCTTTTATGGCCAACTATTGGACATAAGGTCCATAACTCACAAAAGATGGGGCATAATGGTATCTGTACTAGCTCTTTGATGGATTCATGCATTCATTTTATTTATACCCCAACTTTCTTCCTATAAAAGCCCCCAGTACTCTATTTGCTGAGTATTCTTTAAAACAAACACACCCCCATATATCTTCCCATGTAATGCATTCAATCTAGAATAGTATAAAGAAGATGGCACATAGTAAAACTTGATCCACTGCTGGCTTTATCCCATGGTGGAATGGTGGACAACAAAATTAGCATTCTTACGCTGTTCTAGTGTTGCTTCAGATCTTATCTCAGGGAATATCTCTGAGATGCTTCAGAATAAAGAGTATCAAGTACACATTTTACTTCGATGAGGAACTTCTAGTATGCTAATTTTCCATCTAAAGATTTGAGTGTGCTTGTTAAATACCAAATAGATACCTCAAACCGCTGTATAATTAAGTCAAGAATTATAATACCAATAAATTCCTGATTGCTCCTTTTATTAAAACATTAAAAAGAAATGTGTTTTTCATACTTTAACAAGCTGAAGGCAGCAAATTAGATATTAACAGGATTATGGCATAGCAATAAATTGATATTATCTGATCAGAGTTCTATTCAACAGAATCTTGTCGGGAAGGAGAGGTTGCTGTGAGAGTGAAACTGAATATTAATTTTAGACAGATATTTTGTGAGAATACATAGCAATTTAAAATGCCATTGTGTAGCCCATTTGAATTGGGGTTCCAAATAAGTAACAATTAGTGTCTTTCTTCTGTGTAGCTGTTTTGGAATCTTTATGCATGCTATAATAACAGAGTACTTAGCTATGTCTCATGCAATTAAACTTTAAGACAGAAACATAGGATATATGGAGGAAACTTCAGAAACAGAATGTGGATGAGCAGACAGAGCAGTCCTACAGAGGTTATTGGGAGAAGCAAGGACAGTTGATTGAGGTAATGCTACCATTGAAGCTCATGGCAGCCTGGGAAGAAGTACTGTATAGGGAAAGTTCCCTCTCCCTGTCTTGGACTGCTTTCACAGATTTGCTTTTCTCCTTTCTTTTCTTCCCCCATTGGTTTCCACAGGTAAACTGGGGGGGGATGCCAGCATCCTAACTGGAGCCCCCCCTCACTTTCCCCTGTTGGGGAACATGAGTGGAACAGGAGGGCTTTGGATCCACCATTTGCAAAACCTTCCTAGTTTGCCCTTACCCTTAATATGTCCCTCTTCATTTCCAGTTATTGCTGGGTTAGAGGATGGATGCCCTCCATTGAAACAAGGAAGCTTGCAGGAAGGAGAACTCCTTTGCCATAGGAGAGTTGGAAGTCTGCCACCTTCAATAGCTCCTCAGTCACCCTTTTGGGAAAGCTTAGGATTCTACCCATATTTCCATGGCACTTGGAGTCAAGTTATGATATATATATTTATATATCAAAAAGTGATACTGCACAATGGAAAATCCCCAAAACTGCCTTCCTTTTTCATCATGGAATCATAGAATCATAGACTTGGAACAGACCTCAAGGGTCATCTAGTCCAACCCCCTGCCATGAAGGAACCCCCATCACAGCACTCCCGACAGATGGCCATCCAGCCTCTACTTAAAAACCTCCAAAGAAGGAGACTCCACCACCCTCTGTGGCAGCATATTCCATTGCCAAACAGCTCTATGTGTCATGAAACTCTTTCTAATATTTAAATTGAATCTCTTTTCCTGTAGTTTGAGACCATTGCCCTGCGTCCTAGTCTCTGAAGCCATGGAAAACAATCCAGTCCCTTCTGCAATGTGACATCCTTTCAAATATTTAAACATAGCTATCATATCCGCTCTCAGTCTTCTTTTTGAAGGCTAAACATTCCCAGCTGCCTAAGGCACTCCTCATAAGATATTTCCTCCAGACCCTCAACCATCCTGGTCGCCCTCCTCTGCACGAGGTTGTCAACATCCTTTTTAAACTGAGGCACACAGAACTGGACACAGTACTCCAGGTGGGGTCTGACCAAAGCAGAATAGAGTGGTACTATCACTTCTCTTGATCTAGACACTATGCTTCTGTTGATGCAACAAAGAATCACATTGGCTTTCTTGACCACTACATCACATTGCTGACTCATATTCAATTTGTGGTCCATCCAGTCTTAATGGATGTTGGGAAGGGTTGCATATCTGTGACTTGCACATACTGTACCTCAGGCTGTTGTCCATCTAATGAGGCTATTCAGGTCATTGTTCACCTAATGACTTTATCCAGACCAGGGTGGGGTGAAACAGAGGTGAACTATAAATTGGAAGCCTTCCACCAGCGTTTCCCATACTGAAGAAGCTGCTTGGATGAGTAGGAAAATGTTTCAAATTCTCAAGAAAAGAAGTCCAGTTGCCATTACTCAACTTCCAGATCAAATGGGCATATGAGGAGGAAGACTGGAAGCATTCAGGGAGCTCACTGGTGGACTGGCTGACAATCTGGTTGAAACCCTGGTGGATAGGTGGTACCAGCCCCCAAGCACTTCCTCCGCTGCGGAGCTCGCTCCTTGCCATGGTTCATGGCTGAGTTGTGGGCGATGAAGCAAGAACACAGGAAGCTTGAGTGCAGATGGAGAACGGCTCGGATGGCAATGAATAAGGCTGCGCTTAAGCAGCTGACCAGCCATTATGTTCACGTGATCAGGGATGCTAGAACATCTCACGCCTCCCTGAGAATTGGAGAGGCCTCGAACTTCCAGGCGGAGTTGTTCCGGGTGGTTCGAGACCTCTCCAATCCTGGTCAGCCTGGGCCTCATCCTAGTGAGTTCACTAGTGAGCAATTTGCAGCCTATTTTAGATCCAAAATTGAGGCCATCCGCTCCGATCTGGACTCCGGTTGCGCTAATCCCTCCTCCGTTATCCTGGGGGCCTCACCACCTCGTTCTCCTTGCCTGGTTGAGTTTGGGCCTGTGCTGTCAGTGGAGGCCTCCAGGGCTATGGCTTACTGCCAGCCGGCAGCTTTGACCCTTGCCCAGCTTGGCTTACTAAATCCGCTGGAGGGAGCATGCCGGAGTGGGCTTCTTCCATGGCCACCGCTTCCTTCAGGGAAGGAATTTTTCCTTCCCGTCTGAAGGAGACGGTGGTGAAGTCCACTTTAAAGAAGCCCGGCTTGGCATTGGACGATTTGGCCAGCTATTGCCCGATCGCCATTATTCCCTTCCTGGGCAAGGTAGTTGAGAGGGTGGCCGCTGTCTGGCTTCAGTTGTAACTGGAGGAAAATCATATCCTGGATCCCTTCCAGTCCGGATTCAGGCTGCTTTGGGGGACCGAGACTGCCCTGGTCGCTCTGCAGGATGACCTCCTCAGGGAGGCTGACAGGGGGTGTTCCTCCCTGTTGGTCCTCCTTGATCTGTCAGCGGTCTTTGATACCGTCGACCACGGTAACCTGCTGGATTGGCTCGCCAAGGCGGGAATTGGGGGTTCAGCGCTCTGCTGGCTCCCTTCCTTCCTCGACGGCCAGTCCCAGCGGGTTCAGCAGGGGGACAAGTTGTCAGCTCCTTGGACGCTCCCTTGTGGGGTGCCCCAGGGGTCGGCAATCTCCCCTATGCTGTTCAATGTTTATATGAGTATGCTGATGATATGCAGCTGTATCTCTCCTTTTCTACTTCTGCAGTGGAGGCAGTACGCTCCCTTGATCTGTGCCTGGAGGCGGTCTTGGAATGGACCAGGACCAACAGGCTCAAACTGAACCCGGAGAAGACTGAGGTTCTGTTCTTCGGTGCACCCTCATCCAGGTACAATGGCCCCTTCCCTAGTCTGGGGGGAGTTTCCCCCCAGCCTACGGACAGGGACAGGAATCTGGGTGTGGTCTTGGATTCACCCCTCTCCCTGGAAGCCCAGGTGACTTTTTTTCCACCTCCGCAGGATCGCCCAGATCTGCCTGTACCTCGATGAGTCCTCCCTGAGGACAATTGTGCAGGCCCTCGTGATCTCGAGGATCGATTACTGCAACACACTTTACATGGGGTTGCCCTTGACCCTTGTCCGGAGACTCCAATAGGTGCAGAATGCGGTGGCCAGACTGGTGGTCGGTGCTCGCAGATACGATCACATCACCCCAATTCTGGCATGCCTGCATTGGCTGCCCGTGGCTCTCCGGATAAGGTTCAAGGTCTTGGTTTTGGTTTTCAAAGCCCTCCATGGCTTGGGTCCTGAATACCTGTCAGAGCGTATTTCCCAGAGGTCAGCTGAGGCCAGGCCTACTCATATGTCACAGGTGCGCTCACTCAGGGTGGCAACTCCTAGGGAGGCACGGAAGTTGGTCATGCGCAACCGTGCCTGCTCTGTTGTGGGCCCCTCATTGTGGAACCATCTACCGAGTGATCTGCGCCTTGCACAGTCCCTGCCCGCCTTCAAGAAGGCTTTGAAAACCTTGCTCTTCAGGGAGGCATATGGTGACCTTTAATTTAATTTTTTCTTTTCTTTTTGTTCTTTTCTTTTCCTCCCGCCCCCAGATGCATCTTGTTGAGAGTTTTGCCCCTCTTTTGTTTACATTGTTGTTTTTAACTTGCTGTGAACTGCCCAGAGTTCCGTTTGAAAGATGGGCGGTATACAAATGAAACAAATAAATAATAATAAATAAATTCAAATCACATAGAGTGCTTTCAAAGATAACAAGAGGCTCTTTAGTTCAGGTTCAGCCTACTACAGCAAATGTCAACACTAATTTCTTAACTTGTGATAATACACTACTGAAATGTTTATCAATTGCATTATGCTGGCAATCATAACTAATAGGATTATGGCCACTATATTTAGTATGTTTTTAGAAGTGCTCCCTCATGTAGTGCAAAAAGAGTCTGTTTGCTCAAGCAAACTTGGTGTAAGTGGTTATGTCAACCTCTTCATTTGAAGCAATTTGCCACAGAGATTTATTTATGCTGATCAGTGATCACATTAGGTTATCAAACAAACACAATACAATTTTTGTGACTGGCCCTCAGAGCCAGAATTAATATCTCTCTTTCTACCAGTAATATGCCTCCTATTCTTTTTGTAGCACATTATCTATTTTCCCAACCTATAGCTCCATGAATATACTGTATTTCAAGAAGGTTTACAGTATTTCTTGGATGTCTTGCCCAATTTCTTCATTGGACCATAGTTCCATGCAAGACACATGTTAGTCTGCATCAATGCAGTTTCTTTCTGAATCTTTTAGGTTAAGATATACAGTATGTTACATATGTTCAATGATGGCTCCCAGTTAAATGGGTGGGAGGAGATCTATTGCACTTCCAAATAAGTTATAATTAGGTTATAACGTTATTTCACAATGGAATTTTGTTTTAAGTGGGCAAGAAGTAGATGCCTCTTTGCAAGCTGTCCTAGCACCATCTCATTAGTTTCTCATAGTCATTTCCTCTAAAGTACCAGCTCAGCCAGAGATTATGTTTTCTTAGGGCCATCATATTAAATAACACTTCCTGTGCTTTTATGCAGCCTGCATGACCGCAAATCACAAACAACATTTGATAGGCTGGTCGGTGAACTCCTCTGCACTCTCTTCAGGAAATGAGTGCAGGCTTTTAGCAGATTAGGCTTCATGTGCCCATTGTCTGTGATAGGCAGCCTTGTCGTCAACCATATTCTTTTCTATATCGGCTGAACAAATACTTTGCCCCCTAATACCATTTCTTCCTCCAGTGAGGTACTGAAAGTTGTTTACTGCCATTTATATGATGCATAGCAGACCATGACTTCACAAACTAGCACATAAAATAGGCAATGTGAAAGCCAGGCATTTCTGCACATAAATGTAATACAATTAGGCAAACCAATATCCTTTGAAAATAAGGTTGGTGGGCTTCTGACATGTCCATCTGTAGTACTGGTGAGGCAAATATATTTCAGTTTGTAGGGCAGATGCCAAGAAGGGGAGCAATATTTCTCATTTCTCCATGAACCCTAAAATATGTAATAATATATGGAGTGCACTTTAGATGCCACAGGGAATTGCCCAAGGGAGGAGAAGAAAATCAGTAAGGCACAGTTGTGTGACCACTTCTATTAATGACAAAAAAAGTCATCAAGTTTGATAGGCCATATAACATTGTAAAAGGTTCACTGCCTGACAGCCACTCTGTGGGTAATCCAGTATGGTAACAGTAACCAACAGAACAACTGGCAATGAAATAGGATTTGGTGGAAGAAAAAATGGAAGGGGACAAAATTAACATAAAGTGTTCATCAGGAAAATTGTTTCCATCCTACAAACATTGTAATTGCATTAAAATTTCAAACTGGAGAGTATTTGGTGATTCAGCAGTCATTTTGTACCTAGCTAATGGATCCCACCAGTCAAGAAAGAACTTGGTGGATTACAGTGAGCAGACACGCAAATGTGATAAGATTTCCTGTATAATGATAATTCTGTGTGCATGTGGATACATATAACACAAAATAGAAGGGAATGGCATTAAATGTATAGCATCAAAATCCATGTCACACAAATGCGCCTTACATGTACATTCTAAATCATCTAGGAACCAAATGCCTATTTCTAGGTGGAAGGGTGCATATAGAAATGGGCACTTCCTCTCATCAGCTCAATTCCCTGTTCTCAATACTTGAATATGTCTTAATTGTACTGGACTGTCTATTATTCCTCATTACTTTAAGCTGCCTTGGGTCTAGAGATGGGCATGAAACAAACTTTTAGTTTGTTTTGTTATTTGTTATTCATCTTGTTACATAACAAAATGAATAATGAATCCCAGAGTGGATTTAGAACGAACAGAACCGAACTGAAAAAATTGGTTTGATTTTGTTCGTTTTGTTAATGGCAGCACCGGAGATGTCTCCTACCTGTTGCTGATCCTTCCTGGAGGTCCAGTCTTCCTGGCTGCAGGGAGGGGTGACCAGAAAATTAAAATAAAAAACCCAATCTGATGCACGGGCCCAGAACTGCTCCGTGAGCACCGGACCCGGGCCGAGGCCAGCAAAAACAAATAAACAAACAAAAACAGGTGCGCCTGCACTGTCAAACTGATTAAATCATGCAAAGCAGGAAAAACTGAATAATGAATCAACAAACCAACAAAATTAATTTTCTTTAAAAATTGTTAAAAATGAAACGAAACAAACCAAACCCTAAAACAAAACGAACCAAAACGAATCACCATTTTTTCAGTTCGTATCCATTTCAACTTGGGTCCTTTTCCAAGGAGAAAGGCAGGGTAAAAATACTCTAAAATAAATAAATAAATAAATTGGCCTTTGTACATGGAGCCTTTTATAGAAGTCTGATATCTGCTGATTGGCTACTCAGGAGAAAAGCTGGTGGACATGATTCCACTTTTTGCTCAAGGGCTCTAGTGCTTATTAAGACACACACATGCACCCACGCGCACGCACCCACGCACCCACGCACCCACGCACGCACACACACACACACACACACACACACACACACACACACACATTTTGATATTAAAAACCTCACATTTTAAAACCTGTGTGAGGTTGCAAGTCAGGATATTAGGAAGAGCAATTTCACCTCTCTTCATCTTTGTATTCATATCACTGAGTTGGCTCTAATAACTCATGGTTTTTCTTCTTCCCTCTTTTGACGCCCAGTGGATTCTTCTGTCTTGTTCCCAGCTATCTAATTTTTTTTTGGGGGGGGGAGCCGCTGCTCCCTCTAGCTGTGATTGAAACCTTGTTTCACAGATCGTTTTAACGAAACCAGGCTTCTTACAATCCCATCTGAAAATGATGGCTTCAGTTTAGCCACCTTGTCCCCCTTCAAGCTCTAGCTAATGGCCAGCATTCAGCATCCCATTTGGAAAGACATACGTCTGTCTATGGGCCTGAGCATCTGACAGCCCATTGCAGTGAACATGAGTAGCCACTCCTTGCACTGGAATACATAATATTGCAGATTCCCAATGGGTTATGTCTCAAATGGACAAACAATCACAGGTTGTTCTTTCATTGGTTTATTTTTTGGGGTGGGGGTGGGGTTGGGATTGCTAGAGTTTCTCAGCCATGGCTGTGTTAGCTCAGGGGGTTGGGGAGCTGCAGTTGAAAAAGGAATGACCTAAGCCAGGCATGTCCAAACTTCGGCCCTCCTGATGTTTTGGACCACAACTCCCAGAATTCTAAGCTTAGATTGCCAATGACAAGGGACTGTGGGAGTTGTGGTCCAAAATATCTGGGGGGCCAAAATTTGGACTTGCCTGACCTAAGATCTGGTGCAAGAATCCAGCCCTTCTGCCATTACTGGATTTCAGGCACAACCAGGCTGACTTTTTCCAAATGCTTAAGATAAGATACTTGTATCTAAATTTAATTGACAGGAAAACAATTTAAACTTAAAAAATGTCTCCCCGTGGACTTGATGTATAAGCATAGTTGTATAGAGAGCTTCACAACATCTACAGTATATAAAGAAAAGTAAGTTTCTGGCTGTGTGTCTGTGTGTCTCAATTCATCCAGGATTTAATTTTGGATAAGAAAGCCGACCTGGTGTGTGTTAAGGAAACCTGGTTGGATGAGGCAGGAGGGCTTGGTCTCTCCCAGCTCTGTCTTCCAGGTTTCCAGGTTCTGCAGCAGCCTTTCCAGGCACCCTGTTCAACAGTTCACCGGGTTCGAAAGCCTGCATGTGGTGTTGAATGGACCGGACAGGATAGGGATTCTGTTGGTGTATCACCTGCCCTGCAACCCAACAGTCTCCCTATGTGAGCTGACCTCGGATGATCTTGGCGGTAGCATTGGAGTCCCCCCGCCTCCTAGTACTGGGGACTTCAATGTTCATGCTGAGGCCCCTGAGACTAGTTCAGTTCAGGATTTCATGGCCATCATGACAACTATGGGCCTGTCCCAGAAGATCTTGACACCAACACACACAGCAGGACATGTATTGGACCGGGTGTTCACAACTGAACAAGAGGATCTGGATGTGGTGGGGATCAACATCACTCCATTGTCATGGACAGATCACTTCCTGGTAGGGTTTAGGCTGGTTGTGGCCCCATCCCTCCGCAGAGGCAGGGGACCGTATTCTATGGTCTCCCCCCCACCCCCCAGAGGCTAATGGATCCGGATGGTTTCCTGAGAGCTCTGGGGGATTTTCCAGCTGCCAAGACAGCCAACTCATCTATGGCCCTGGTTGACTTCTGGAATGGCAAAATGGCCATGACAGTGTATGAGATTGCACCTGAGCGACCCCTGCCTTGTCGTAGACTCAGAGTGATTGATGAAGCGGCAGGGTAGGTGTCTAGAGTGACGGTGGTGGAAAACTCATGATGACTCCGACCGAGCACAGTGTAGAGCTCATAACAGAGCCTACTCCACGGCAGTGGTAGCAGCGAAGAGATCTTTCTTCTCTGCTACCATTGCATCTGCCGGGAACTGCCCAGCGGGATTGCTTGTGTGGTACGGAGCCTAGTCCATCCGCCCCCCCCAAGTAGATCAAGAAGTCCACACGGTCTCCCGCTGTGGTGAGTTTGCCAAACACTTTGCAGATAAAATCGATCAGATTTGCCATGACTCGGATGCCACTTTGTTATTTATATCTGTTGATGTCCCCCTGGCAACTGCCTGTCCAGTTTTGTGGGATTTTTTTCAGCTTGTACAGCCTGAGGATGTGGACAAGCTTCTTTGGAGTGTGAAGCCGTCCGCCTGCAGGCTCGACCCTTGCCCAGCCTGGCTTATTAGAGCTTCCCAGGCGGGACTGGCTGAGTGGACAGGGAGGGTGGTTAATTCCTCCTTGATGGAGGGGGTTCTCCCACCTGCTTTGAAGCAGGCGATGGTTAGACCCCTCCTAAAAAAGCCCTCCCTGGATCCCACTGTATTAGATAATTACCGGCCAGTCTCTAACATCCCATTTTTAGGCAAGGTGATGGAGTGGGCGGTGGCGTCTCAACTCCAGAGGGTTTTGGATGAAGCGAATTATCTTGATCCTTTTCAACTGGGATTCAGATCAGGCTATGGGACAGAAACTGCCTTGGTCACCTTGGTGGATGATCTATGCTGGGGACTAGACAGGGGGAGTGCATCCCTGTTGGTCCTGCTGGACCTCTCAGTGGCTTTCGACACCATCGACCATGGTGTCCATCTGGGTTGACTGGCTGAGCTGGGAGTTGGAGGCACTGTCTTGCAGTGGTTCCGCTCCTACTTGGAGGATCAGTCCCAGATGGTGGTGCTGGGGGATGCCTGTTCGGCGCCCTGGCCCTTGAAGTGTGGGGTGCCACAGAGTTCTATTCTGTCCCCCATGCTATTCAACATTTACATGAAACTGCTGGGAGAGGTCATCTGGGGATTTGGAGTGGGGTGCCATCAATATGCTGATGACACCCAGTTATATCTCTCCTTTCCCCCAGATTCCAAGGGAGCGGCTGAAATCCTGGAGCACTGCCTGGAGTTGGTGGGGATCTGGATGAGGAAGCTGAAATTAAATCCGGTTCTCTTACTGGGATATCATCCTGCTCTGAAGGAGCAGGTCCACAGCTTGGGGTTCCACCTTTTTTATTTAGGCAAGCCTTCTGAGCCTCCAGCCTTTTATAAATTCTTTATTTTTAACATCTTAATACAGTACTCAGTTTTATTGGCTGGGGGCCTTTTAAATTCTGCTGCTACTGCTGTTTTTAGTATTGGTTTTATAGTGTATTTATTTATTATTGTTTTTAAATATTGACTTTGATATTTTAATAATGTTTATGTTGCATTTATTGTTGTAAGCCACCTTGGGGCCCTTCGGGGAGAAAGGCGGCATAAAAATCAAGTTGTTGTTGTTGTTGTTGTTGATGATGATGATGCAAAAAATATAACTTGTCAACCACCAAAAAACCGTGAGAACATCAGACAGAGGTGTCAAATAACAACAAAGTCAAGATCTTGTGGGATTTCTGGATCTAAACTGAAAGGTGCCTATAATCATCATCATCATCATCATCATCATCATCATCATCATCATCATCATCATCATCATCATCATCATCATCACAGTTACACTGAGATAAAATCCTTGTAGGAACATTTTCACTCTTGAATGTATCTAATATGGGTTTCAATGGTGGAAGAAATAATATAAAGATAATGCTGTGTTCCAGAGCAGAAGGACAACCTCTAAGTTCCCTAAAACAAATGATGACAGGCAGGATGTAACACTCCTCTCAGGGTTAAAAATCTGCACTCTAGTTAATTACTTACTGTGCTGTTTGCTTTGCATAAAGCTCTTCTCCAAGTAATTGAGTGTATCACTGGGAAGTGGGAAACTTTAATGTAATTCATTGCCGCTGACTATATTTGCTGTGTATATATCTCGTACGCACAGCCTTTAGTTCACTTCGATCCTATTTAGTATCTGCTGTGCAGATAATTCCTTGCTAGTTTCACACCTTTTCGTAGTTTGGCATGGAGCAGGCAATTAGTTCAGAAAGGAAAGACTGAATGTCTGAGAGTTGTTTGTGATCAATACATATGATGTACATGTAGTTTTTCTCTCTCATACACAACGTTTAAATTTCATTTTCAGAAAATCAGCATAATGTTTTGCATCTCAGAACCACAGCTTTTATGCATATAACCACTTATCCATGCCTATTACATACCTGAAACATATTGAGTGAGAATCATGGCATTTAAACATTTTGTACAGTGTTGGATTAAGGGATGTTTCTTCCCCCCCCTCAGTATATAAAAGAAATACTCATTTCTTACAGATGTTTCATACTGAGAATCAGTATGACAGACCTATTGGTTCTATGATGCCACTGAACTAACCCCCTCCAATCCCCCACAGATATGGGGGTCTTGCTGTACAGTGTATATGGCAAAAACTGGCCTCTGTTGCCTTAATTTTGTCTTTTCTTTCTTGAACCAAAATGTACTTTGTTCCTAAATCCAAGCTGCATGGGACATGTGTAGCTTTTCCAAAAGGCTATGAGGATTCTGATGGTCTTCTCACAAATGTCAGTTGTGTAATTTCTCAGGGATTTCCAACATTGGGTTATCCAAGTGTTGTTGGACTACAATTCCCAGCTGCTGTCCCAGCTGGAGTTTCTGGGAATTGCAGTCTAAGAACACCTGGATTATCTACATTGAGAACCTCTGCTCTGGAACTATAGTTATAAAATGTTCTAGAGTGATAAAAAGTTCTGCATCTCTAGAATGTTCCTGGAAATTACACAGTTAGAAATGAAGGAAGGGGAAACATGGGTCTGTTTTCAGTTAGCCTCCTCCATCAAGTTTAAGGGAACAGAATTCTTTGAGAGAGTCATGGTAATGCTTTGCTTTTGCATAAAACAATTACATGTATAGAGACAGTAACATTAATGATAACGATCCGTTTCACACCCCAAACATGTAATGAAGCAAGTTTATTTTCTTTAATAAAATCCCAAGTTTTAGTACTGAAACAGGTCTGGCTTGGTATAAGCAACTTGGTATGCTTCTTTCTGGTTTGGCTGGTTCAGAAAAATCCATGGCACATGTGGCTTACCATTGACTGCCTCTTTCTGCTACTTCCTGATTCAAATTCAAATTTAAAATTACTTTTTATTATAGCCATGGGGCATTATATCTATATAGATAAACAAATACAATAAAAGCAGTATAGCAATCAGACAATATCCAAGTATCTACATTCAAGGGCAACATGTAATCATAAAGGATTACAGTAGAAGCCAACTGTATTTATACCTTATTGTTTAACAGTATAAAAGTTAACATTCAAGTTAAAAGTATATACAAATACATTTAAAATCTCTAAAATGGTATCACCATAGTCATAATTGTACAACCTATAAGAAAAGCTCTGTAATCAACTTAATACCTTGTATTTCATAGAATCATAGAGTTGGAAGAGGCCTCAAAGGCCATCCAGTCCAACCCCCTGCTATGCAGGAACCCCCATCACAGTATTACCAACAGATGGCCATCCAGCCTCTGCTTATAAACCTCCAAAGAAGAAGACTCCACTATCCTCCATGGCAGCATAGTCCACTGCTGAACAGCTCTAACCATCAGGAAGTTCTTCCTAAAGTTCAAATAAAATCTCTTTTCCTGTAGTTTGAAACCATTGCCCCAAGTTCTTGTCTCTGAAGCCATGGAAAATAAACTTGTTCCCTCTTCAATATGTCATCCTTTCAAATATTTAAACCTATCATATCTCCTCTCAGCCTTCTTTTTGAAAGGCTAAACATTTCCAGCTCCCTAAGCTATTCCTCGTAAGACATTTCTTCAAGCCCTTCAACGATACTGGTCGCCCTCCTCTGTACCCACTCAAGGTTGTCAACATCCTTTTTAAATTGAGGCGCACAGAACAGGACACAGTACTCCAGGTGGGGTCTGACCAGAGCAGAATAGAGTGGTACTATCACTTCCCTTGATCTAGACACTATGGTTCTGTTGAAGCAACCAAGAATCGCATTGGCTTTCCTGGCCGCCACATCACACTGCTGACTCATGTTCATTTTTTGGTCCAACAAGATTCCCATATCCGTTTCACATGTACTTTTTTTCCAGCCAGGTATCTCCTATCCTACATCTGTGCAATTCATTCTTTTTACCTAGATGCAGCGTCCTACATTTCCCTCTGTTGAAACCCATTCCTTCAGCTTTGGCCCAGCACTCCAATCTGTCAAGGTCATTTTGGATTTTCATCCTATCCTCTAGGGAATTAGCAACCCCTCCCAATTTGGTATTTTTGCAAATTTAATTTGCATGCTCTCTATTCCTTCCTCCAAGTCATTAATAAAGATATTGAGCAGCACTGGACCCAGAACAGAACCTTGGGGCACCCCACTGGTCACGTCTCTCAAAGCTGAAGAGAAGCCATTCATGATCATCCTTTGGGTGTGATCAGTCAACCAATTACAAATCCATCTTACAGTGGCACTATCTATCCCACATTCTACTAACTTCTTTGCAAGTATACCATGGGGAAACTTATCAAAGGCCTTACTGAAATCTAGATAAGCAATATCCACAGTGTTCCCCTCATCCACCAGGCCTGTAATTCTATCAAAGAAAGAAATCAAATTAGTCTGGCACGACTTGTTTTTAAGAAACCCATGATGACTTCTTGTAATGACAGCATTGTTTGTTAATTAATTAGATTGCCTGTTTAATAGTCTGCTCTAGGATCTTTCCAGCAATTGAAGTTGAGCTGACTGGGCGGTAATTATTTGGGTCCTTTCCCCCCTTTTGAAGATGGGGACAACACTAAGCCTTCAAACACTACCTGCTCCCTCTTGATTGCTTATCCAGCTAACCCTTAGCTTTATAGACATCTTTCCAAAACTGGCCACTTTTTTAGTATTCTCTTTACTCTTATTTTCCAAAATCTTCTGTAACACTCTTCCCTCTTTCTACCCTATAAGAAAGATATAATCGGTTTGATAAACCATTCCCTGATATGATTATATATTTTGCACTCCAGGAGCACACGGCCCAGTGTCTCAATAGTTCCCTTACCACAAACACATAATCGACACTTCTAGGGAATATTATTATATCTTTCCAGCAATACTGCAGAGGGCAATAGGTCCATGAATAATAACATAAAGGCTCTTCTAGATTCATTAGCTTGGTTTTATCATAGTTAATCTCTAAGTGATTCTGTTGCCAAAAGTGAGCAAGAGACCGCAATACTTCCTCATTCATCTGTTTGGTTTTCCAGAGTTGTGACTACTTTCTAACTGACGACGGCTAGTGATTTGTGATGCTGCAGCCAACCAGAGCATGCAGATTGGTTATCCTTGGAGCATTGTCAAGTAACCCAAATTTTATCTTAAGAAAAGCCCTGTCTTTAGTTTCCATGTGTCTTTGCTCTCCACATATCTGGAGTTACTGTATCATCCTTAGTGAAGTGTACAGAGCAATAAAAATGCCTCTTTAGATCAGAACATTTTTCCAGCAATAACTTGACAGTGCTATATTGGGGGGCAGTTTGGTTTTATTTTTGAATGTGTGGTATTTCTTCAGGTTATCCTTCTTGGAAAACAGCCTACTATAATGCTACAGCCATTTCCTAAACTAGGAAATTTCACATAATTAGTGTAGAAGAATGGGACACATTAAACTGTTTACGTTTTGTGGCATAAACAAACAAGATATAACCGGGTTTCCAGCCAAATGCGTAGTAGCTGGAAATGCTTTTGCCATGTATGCACAAATATTCTTGTGTGCCTGTTTATATTAAATGGGATGGCTGTTGCTGAGCATGTTTGTTTGCAAGAGATTAACAGTTAATATTTGTTGTTGCTTAAAGAAAGCTAAGAATTGAAAGACCCTTCTGCGCCTTTTGTTTATTTCCAGGTTGCCTGGCAAAATCAGTAAGATTTATCATCACTCTTGGGCATCAGTTAAGCAAAATGAACTTAATTTCTGAACAAAGTGGCAACACAGATGCTTCTAGACAGAAGAATGTTAGCAGTCTCTTCCTTTCTATTTGCTGTTTCATCCAGAATTTGATAAAACATTTATGTTAGCATAAGCACTTTCCTCCTATTTGCATTCAGCTATATCAGAAATAGGGAAGCTACTTTCAAAAGTAGTTAGATACAGGTATAATCCCAAGACTCCCAAGGTAGTTATTTGTCATAGTAATTACTTTTAAAAGTAACTCTTTATGTCCTACTTTTCAAATGTAACTTTTCCCCAAGCCCATTTTAACTACGTCAAACAAATCCATTTCAATGCTACAAATTGTTGGCACAAAACACACATTTCTATCTTCCTCATTGTCACACCAATAAAGTGAAAATGAGAAAGTATGAGAACCATGGGCAGGTAGAAAGAAGGAAGGAAGGTTGAAGAGAATGAATTCAGTGAGGAGAGAGCAGAGAAAATACTTTCCATAGTGGAACTGGAAAAGGTGCAAAAGAGAGCGACTAAAATGATTACTGGGCTGGGGACCTCCCTTATGAGGAAGGGCTAAAATATTTGGGGCTCTTAACCTGGAAAAAAGGCGCCTGAGGAGGGATATGATTGAGACGTACAAAATAATGCAGGGTATGAGTAAACTGGATAGAGGGAAGCTCTTCTCCCTCTCACAAAATACCAGAACGAGGGGGACATACACTCAAATTGAGGGCTGGGAGAGTAAGAACAGACAAAAGAAAATATTTTTTTTCATCCAGCGTGTTGTTAGTTTGTGGAACTCCCTGCCACTGGATGTGGTGATGGCATCTGGCCTGGATGCCTTCAAAAGGAGATTGGACAGATTCCTGGAGGAAAAGTCCATCACAGGTTACAAACCATGATGGAGATGTGTCATCTCCAGGCTTAAAACCGGGGTACTTCAAGGGCCAGATGCAGGGGAGTGGTATCAGGAGACAGATAGCTAGTCTCATGCGCTCCCAGACACATCTGGTGGGGCCACTGTGAGGTACAGGAAGCTGGACTAGATGGGCCTTTGGCCTGATCCAGCATGGCTCTTCTTATGTTCTTATGTTACGTTCTTATGTTCCTGCATTTACTGTTTTGTTCGTTTTGTTTTGTTTTAGTATTACCACATTTGTGCTGTTGTGCAAAAGTGAAAACTAAAAATTTCAAAAATCCCTCAAAATTTTAACACACAGGAGCAAAACCACGAGGGGTTGAGAACAGCAGGTGGGAAGGGAAGAGTGGGGAACAGACAAAGAATATTGGCAAAAAGGTGTGGCAACCTGTGTTGTGAGTGGGAACTCAGGGAGGAATTCTAGGTGCATGTGAGCAAGTGGTATCAGAAGGACCAGTGGATCCATGTACATTCAACAAAAAATAAATGCCTTCTCTATATGTGGACTCCAATATAGATGATATTGTGGATGATCAAATCAGTTCTGCACCAAAACCCAACCCACCCCAAAACATAATAAAACATCAGTGCAACCCAGAGCAGCTCCAGTACAATGGGCGACAACACCACAATATGGATGAGCCCCATTTGGAGGTGTCAGGAAATATGGCTGCCTGTTCCATCTCTAGAGAATAAAAGAAAAGTTGCGAGAAGGTAGAAAATAACTTTAGCAACTGGAAGAATAAAAATCTCAAGTTGTAGGAAGGCTAGCATGAGATAGTAAAAGAGCTTAGAGAGAATAACACTGTTTCTGAGCTGTTCTTTCTCAGTGGACCAAAAATAAGATTGACTTTATCTCATCCTAACACTTTTTAATTCTGCCCACTCTGGTGCAGCCGTGGGTCCTGAGATATCCAACATCAAGCTCATCCATGCTGTGGTTTTGTTCCCATTATTCTAGGTTTACTCTGAGTTGTAATCTTATTTTTTCCCTGCAGATTTGAGGACAAAAAGCAAGGAAGTAAAAATAATAATAATTGCCATCCAAAAAATGGAAGAGGAGTGGCAGCAGTCCAATTGCACAACAATCAATCCAAAATGGAAGCAGGGTAAACCAAGCCAAACCAAACCAAGCCAAGGAGCTCAGTCAGCAGCACTGACAAGGAGTCAGTAACAGTGGAACAATGCACCCACTGCTGACTCTCAGGACCTTTAAAACATCCTTCCTCTCTCCTCTAGGACATTGCGATTTGCAGCTTGACAGCCCTGGTGGTGACACCATTGGTCAGATGAGCAAAAAAGGTGACATTGCATACAGAGGTTGAAATGAAGGCGAAAAAGGATGGAGATGAATGACCACTGTGTCTCTTATTCATTTCAAGAGGCCCTCTTCTGGAAAGCGGCGGGAGAAGATAAAAACAAATGAGCACCTCTTCTATGTTTGTTTTCATTCATCGTAACCCCAAAGTCACATTCCTAGTGGTAATGTTTTCAGGCTGGTAATGTTGCCAATTCTTAATTAGCAAAATTAACCATTTTAATTAGCCACAATGTTCAAGGGCCACTTGAGTTAATGCAAGGCCAACCTAAGCTGTGTTGAGTTCAAATCCCTCCTTACCTAGGGATGTTGGAAATGGCACAGGAGTACCCTCCACTCAGCCTCCCTTTGCGCAGACATTGTGGCTGTGCTCCTGGTGTTGCGGATGTCAAGATCAGGTCTAACTCAGCTCATAAACATAAGACATAAGAGGAGCTATGCTGGATCAGGCCAAAGGCCCACCTAGTCCAGCTTCCTGTATCTCACAGTGGCCTCACCAGATGTGTCTGGGAGCACATGAGACTAGATCTCTGTCTCCTGATACCACTCCCCTGCATCTGGCCCTTGAAGTACCCCGGTTTTAAGCCTGGCAATAACACATCTCCATCATGGTTTGTAACCTGTGATGGACTTTTCCTCCAGGAATCTGTCCAATCCCCTTTTGAAGGCATCCAGCCCAGATGCCATCACCACATCCTGTGGCAGGGAGTTCCACAGACTAACAACATGCTGGGTGAAAAAATATTTTCTTTTGTCTGTTCTTACTCTCCCAGTCCTCAATTTGAGTGTATGTCCCCTAGTTCTGGTATTTTGTGAGAGGGACTAGGGGACTAGCTCCTCCTTCGCCTGACCCTGCTCCCTTCCGCTCTGCCCCACTTCTTTTGGCTCTCCAGCCAGGAGGCTTGAGCCAACAAAGCAGTGCTGCCAACAGACCGCCATATGGGCATGTTTCTGAGATCAGCCCCCTCAAAAAGAGAGAGTTCTCTTGGCAGGAGGGAATTTCTGACAGCAGGAGGGGATTTGTGCTGGCAGAGAAGCTTGGACCTCATCCTAACAATCCTGGCAACCAGTGTATCTTTCATATGCCCTTTCATTCTATGGAAGGACTTGAAGGAAGTGGGGACAGCTTCCAATGTGGAATGACATGGAAGCCCATGGAACCTAATTGAAAATGAAGTCTGGCTGCCTCTGTTGAAGAAGTTTTGACACGTTGAGTCCCCAACATAAACACTGTCCCTTTCTTCAAAGAATCTAATGTCTGCTCCTGCTTTCCAAGTTAACTCCTGCTGACGGCAAATGCTGGAGGACATTGGCATTTAATATGACTCCAGCCTTTAATTATAGTTGGACATCAGACTGTAAGATAAATCAGTCTTTACAAGGTCATGAAATGCCTAGTGGAAACATGCCTCTGAGGAGGCTGTGCTAAACATGTGGAGAGGCATAGATGCTAGCACTGACCCCAGTTCTCAGTGTCAGAGTATTTTTTAAAAAAATAATAGTCTCTGTGTATAATCAGCTCTAGTAGCTGACAAAAGGCTGAGAATTGTGGGACAAAAAGAGTGAATATATGAAAGTAATTTCCCACCCACATACACATACACCATGAAAAATGCAAGACACACATACAAAAAAGAACATAGCTAGATGTCTACTCTGATTTTGAAAAACAGATTGGATTTCATCTTTTCTGCTGTTAAACACAACAGAGGGAGGCTTTAATTGCACTTAAAATAGGGATAACTGGTCCTGGTACCTCCTGTGGATAGGAACACATCTACTGTTTTTGCTGCAGAAGAAACCAATCTTTGAATGCTGGTGGAAAGGGCAGGATTGTCCTAGAAACTGCCTTGGGGGCCATATTGCAACCTTAAAGCCACACTTTGCCCATGCCTGTTCTTACATTTTCACTTACGCTAGACAGCACAGGCTTCCCAAGATCTTAGATGGGAGTCTTTTCCGGCTCTACCTTCTTTAGCTTAATCTGAATAAAGCTCCTGGCAGAACAGAAAAGAGCAAGGGTGAAAGCTTTGCTATATGTTACTGCAGTACTCTTTCCGAAAGAGGCAGTCGTAAGACTTCTGGGTGTAAAATAACCCCACACATCTCACCTTTATAGCCATTAATACTTGGTCAGTTTGAAATATTCCATTCTGGGGTAAGATGCTGGTGTGTGGTGAAGTTTCATCTCCAGATGGTTCTGATGTAAGGACTTGTTATGCAACTGACAAAGATGAGTGATCAAGACTTGAAAATGGACTGAAAGATGGCATCCTAACCGCTATTCTTCCCATATGCACTCCAAAACCACAACTAGAATGGGGCAGTGGTCCATTTCTGTTTTCCTGAAATACTTTTTGTCAGTAAAGTATGGCATGTGGAGCTATATCAATTGTTTTAAAAGAGTATTAGACTTCCTAGATTCTCTTTTTCTTATAGTGATTTGATTTTTTTCTGGAGCAGTGGGTGTCTGGGGCCAAAATAAAATAAAAAATAAAAATGAGTAAAGACAACTTGAAATCCACAGACCATCTATTGCCCACCCAAGACTATAGTGTCACTAAGGGCTTCAAGCTCTAGTGCTATTCAGGGCCGTGCGTCCATTAAAGCGAACTAGGCAGTTGCCTAGGGTGCCAAAATGGAAAGGGGGCGCTGCCCAGCCTACTGCCCCCCACCCCCCACCACCCGCCGCCCATCGCCGCCACCTGCCCCCCACAGCCCCCACCCCTGCTGCCGCCCACCCCCACAGCCGCCGCCACCCCATGCCGCTGCCCCCCCACCGCCCCACTGCCGCTGCCCCCCTGCCGCCCCCTCGCCGCCGCCTGACCCCTGCCCGCTGCCGCCTGACCCCCCCGCTGCCGCCGCCTGCCCCCCACCTGCTGCCGCCTGACACCCCCGCCGCTGCCGCCGCCCGACCACCCCCCCCCCCCCCCCCCCCCCGCCCCGCCCCCCCCCCCCTCACCTAGAGCGTGAAAAACCCTAGCGCCGGCCCTGGTGCTATTTATCATTTACATGAAACTCCACAATGTCCTCGCTCTGCCGCCGCATAGGAGGTGGGGCCCATTGCCCCCCGGCCGAACTATCACGAGACAGGAATTCCTAGTCTCGTGAGGCCAGGGGACGCTGCGAGAGTTCCCACTTTAACAGGCGGCCTCTTTCCTCTTCGGTCGCCGGCATCCCTCCGTCCCACCCTTTGATATCTGTCAGGGCGAGTTATCTGGTCGCCAGGTAGGGGCCGGATAGGAATTTTCCCCACGGCCCGAGATTGGCAACCTGGGCTGGGGGGGGGGTTCGCCTATCCCGTCCTGACGGGGGGGGAGGGGAAGCTCCATTAATTTGGCCAGTGCGGTTTGTCATATGGGGTAATGCGGGAAAATAAACATGGAGGGAGTAACAGCCACCAAGAAGCCTCAACCCTGAGCCTCCGGACGCTGCAAGTCAGGTGATTACAGCGTTCAGGGGGAGGAAAATTGTAAGCTTACTGCAGCTGGCCTGGGCACAAGCCAGGTGATGGCACCCCAACGCCCGGCTGGGAAGGTAATCAGCTTCTGTCAACGATGGGGGGCGCTGTCGGCAATTTTGCCCCCCCCAATTTGGTGGCGCCTACTTGCCAACATCTTATGATAGGCGGGGGCCCTGGGCCCAGGCCTCCCCACTTTGTACCCAGTAATTCCTGCACTACAAAGGCCCCCTCCTTTTGGTTTGTTCCTAGTCATGGTATGCTTGCTTGTTATTGATTTAATAAATCTGGCCCTTGTTTACCCCAGACCTGTGTCTCGCGTATTTAATTTTGGCCGTGGGGGCAAATGCTTGTCTGGGGTTTAGTTATAAGTATTACCAATATCAAAAAGAAATGTTGAAATGCCGTATTAACACTTGGCATCAGAAATAGACCAGATGAGAGTCAATAAACTGAAGTGGACCCTGATAAGACAGATGTATTCCTGTCTAGCAGGAAGGCAGAAAAGAGACCTGGGATCAAGACTGCCACAGAGGAGCCTTGTACTTCTCTTGAACACTCAGGTTTTCAGTCTCAGTGTACTTTTGGATTCAGCCTTGAGTCTAGTCACAGTAAGCCACACATGCTTTATTAAATCACATTTGGACTACTTCTGGGTGCTTAATGAGAGAGGCAATGTGGCATACTAAATAGAATGTTAGACGGTTAAGGCTAAAATCTGCATTCAGCTATGGAAACTCACTGGATGTGGGTTTATCAAAAAAGCAAAGCAAAGTGTTCTGCTTATATACCACCCCATACCACTTCAAGTAGTCTCTGGGCGGTTTACAGTTTTTAATTACAGTATGCAGGCTACACATTGCCCCCCCCCCCCAGCAAGCTGGGTACTCATTTTACCGACCTCAGAAGGATGGAAGGCTGAATCAACCATGAGCTGGCTACCTGGGATTGAATGCCAGGTCGTGAGCACAGTTTTAACTACAGTACAGGCATTTAATCACTGTGCCACAGGTCTGATGATAAATTTGATGAATTTATCAATGATAAATTGCCAATGATAAATTACTCCTTGAACATTTCACATATGTCAAAAACCCTGTTAGGGGCACCCTAAATTGGAAGTGACCAGCCAGCACATAGGACAGATCGAGTGTTTATAGAGTGTTACCTTCAAAGGCTGCTTGTAAATAATTATTCTTTAATATGTGGTGGCAGCCAGACTATTGCTCGAGAAGACTATTTGTTAGGAGAGTGCAACTTTATGTTATACATCTCCTCTACCTCAAGTGCCATTTCTTTGCACTGTCCAAAATGGTATGTATGAAAAACAAAACTCAACACAACATGCAGGCAGGTTCCTGACATCAGCCTGCGTGCCTGTTAAAATCTGTGGGAGAGTCTCTTCTGATCCTACTGCAGCACATCAAGTGTTGCTGGGGATTGAAAAGAAGATGCTCTTTTTTGAGGCTCTGAGCGCATTTGACACCTGGTGTTGTGCACTGCAGAGGACCTGTAAGCTACTGTAGACAAACAAGCGTGCCTTGGGTCACACCCTTGTGGGTGGATCTGCATTGTGCAGATGATTTATATGTTACTGAATGCAGGGACCTCGAACTAGAGGGAGAAATGTTAGGATGAATGGAAGTTGTGCCTGCAGCTGTTTCTTTGCCTACAGAAACTTCTGTTTGGAAGACAGATGTGGCTGTAGCTGCCTTCATGCACCTCTCCACTAGTCCATGCAGTGCTTCTCTCAGGGCTTATGCCTTCACTGACATCAGGCTGCCAGGGAAAGGTGTTCAAGGGAAAGATGCCTCATATATATACATGGTCCAGAGCACCTATCAGAACAGGCCATGGTCAGCTACTCACAGAAATTTGACACAGTTGCCTGTCTGACTTCTCCATTGCCTCTCCAGCTCTCAAGACACCAGCAGAGAGAATGAATTAAACATTTAAAGATATCAATAAACATTGTGCTGTTTTTGTAATACCTGGGGGGAGAAAGGCTCACAGGAAGAGGGCTGCCGTAGTCCTTTGAAAATGGGAAGGCAGCTTTAGATAGCTGGTGTTAAGATGAGATTTATTCAATTTATATAAATATCCAATTTAATATGCTGTATGTATCCAATCCATTGAAATGCATTAACTAGGGGAATCTGGAGTAAAGGTCAATTTTACTTCTGTTTTCCCCTAGTTAATGCATTTCAATGGATACATACAGCACATTAAATTGGATATTTATATTAATATTTTTTATTCAATAGGTTGAGTCACATTACTTCATGATATCTTTATAGGTCACTAATAAAATATATTTTTAATTCGATAGGTTCAGTCACATTACTTCATGATACCTTTATAGGTCACTAATAAAATAAAATAAAATAAAATAAAATAAAATAAAATAAATAAATGCAAGCTGAGCTTTGGATAGCAGGCTATCTTTATCAAAGCATTGTACCAAAATACATTCTTGGTAGAAGATGTCTACCAGGCACTGAGATCCTTTGTGGCAAGATGGTATTTGCCAGAGGATGTTCAGATGTTGCAGGAGGCAGGGCTGGTTTTAAAACTAAGTCCCAGATAAGGTTTCACACCCAGCTCTCAAATCAAATCAGCCTAGTCCATGCCCACCCACTCACCCCTTTTCCTTAATTTGACTCTCTCGAGACCATGGTCCCTGTGGCCTGAGGGGGTAGGAAAGTAATGCAAAAAGCCACGTGTTCCATTTGGAAATTGGGTGAAAATTAGTGTGAATATGGCTACAAATTGCATTTTATAATTGTCACATTAAAAACACAGAGTAAAATCCAGTTGTTAGTCCCAAGCAGGGCAGATTCCGCAGCCAGGTACCTAAGCCATGGTGTTGGCATAGACGTTAGCCAACCTCTTTTGTGAGTTTCAGCATTTTGTGTGTATAGTATGTGGTCTTTGGGGCTTCAGAAGAAATCATCTGTCTTTCTATTATTTCTTATGGGGAAATTTGCTTTGATATACGAATGTTTTGATTTACAAGCATGTTTCCCGAACTGGTAATGCTTGTAAACAAAGGTATTAGCATATTTAGATGTCACATTGTATGATGATGATAAATGGGCCATTGGCAGGCAAGATGCATTTTTCTGAACAGAAATTGGACCCAAAGGTTGTCAATATTTCTTGTTTGTCTCGTTGGCTCAGACAACAGGAAGCAGCAACAAAGCATATATCTTGGATTCAAGTGGGACGGAAATGTTGAGCAGTCCAAATTTCAAAGGATTGTTTAAAGCAGGGGTGGGGAACCCTTGTCCCTCCAGATGTTTTGGATCACAGCTGCCAGAATTCTGAGCCTATATTGCCAATTATAACTGACTTTGGGAGTTGTGGTGTAAAACATCTGGAGAGCTGAAGGTCCCTCACCCCTCGACTAAAGTAAACAAAATGGAATACCAATTCATTCAACAAAGATCAGAAATATGCAGACTCTGATCTTACAAAAGGATGGACAGATTGGCTATCTCTTATTCTGAATGCTTCACTGGCTTTTTGCCATTATCCAAACCCAGGGAAGTCAGAAACCCCTCCTGTTTTCAGACAGGATTAGAATTATTTCATATAAATGCTTCCACAGTGAGCATAGAACTGTGCCACAAAGGATCACTGGGTTGACAGATGCCACCCCTCCCAATTTTTAAAGTTTAATTTGGGAATGTAATACTGTGAATAAAACTACCTTGCTGAGCTCATGCATGTGAGCATACGTCCTAACTGGGTCCCATACCGTCCCAGAAATAGACAGGCCAGATGGCAAAGCAAAGTGATGTCTGTTTAACTCTCTATGCATAGCTCTAGCAATGCTGTGAATATTTTGTGTTTCTGAACAGGATGAATGGTATCAGAGATGGCAATTGTTACGAGGGGAAATTTCTGCTCATTGTTTGTTTTTCTGTAGAAAAAGAAAGCACCTTTCATATTCTTTCAAACCCATCAAAGGCTCCGCTCAGCATTGGAGATGCATGAACCAAATAGGTATTAACATAGAGTTTAGCTGTAATTCATAGCTTGCAATAATGGACAGAACCATCATAAATAATAGGAAGAGTATTTTTGGTGCCCACATCTTCCACACTAATCTGAAGACACAGGGAATGTTTTATATAATCCAACTGATGTATAGTAACACATCTATAAAATTTTATAAACATTTTATCTTGATCTTACATCCAATATTCCCTGGCATGAATTCAAACATACTGTATGTATGCCCACTGTTTGTCTGATACTGTTATACTAAATTCTTGATCTTATTTCTGTTTTGTTTCTTTCATCCTTCCAGATCTATTTTTTCCAGTGTTTTATCTTTTTGATAATAATCCTTTCTGGCTACCTGACAATATTATTTTTTCAAAAAAGGGAGAGATTTCTTGTGTTGCCAGTTTCACTAGTCATATTCTGGATAAAACTGCTAATTTGTACATATTGATAGAATGAAAGCTGAAAATCAGATTGTTGTTGCTATTAAGCAAGTTAAACTATAGTGCCTCAAAATTAAAAATGTTTAGCAACTATTAAGTTCTCTCTTCACCAGACAGTCACCTATGCCACTCATTTGGAGGGCTGCTGGAGACAATCTGTTTGACAATTTGAATGAAAATAACAAATAGCAAACATGAGATGCAAACACCCTATTTATAGCAGCTGCTTGACAAGGAAAAGTACTGAGAATCTTAAAGGGGTGCTTTTGGGGAATGGAATGGAAACATGATTCCTCTCTGGGTGAATGCTAGATCCCCTGTGCCATGTTTTCACATGGACTCTACACTAGGCTGTCTCCTGTGCTACCAGCATTCCATCAGTAGAATGACTGTAGCAGACATTCTGTGCAACCGGCATAACATTCTTGCTACTGTATATTGAACCTTCTGCAATGGTGTAATGTAGTAGGAGAAATGTAGTAGGAATGCTACCCTTGTCCAAGGAATATAAATCAAAGATTGGGTTACTTTTCTGAGCACTTCTTTCCCTGTGTTTCCATGTGTTCTGAAGAACTAGCTTTTTTCCTAGTTAGAAATCTCTAAAAAATGGATGTCTTAAGTTTGTCCCAGTTTCTGAGCACACTGCTTAGTGCACAAGGCCATTGTCTTATCTGGGCACTTAGCTGAACATGACTGAAACAGCTATGCCCCCACCCCCCAGTGAGATCCGCCTGGCGCCAACCCTGATGACATTTCGGTGCCAGGTAAAAACCTTCCTGTTTCTGAAGTTTTTTAACTGACATAACATAGATTGTGGGTCCTGGTGGCAATTTTAGTGTTTGTGTTTAAATGTTTTTAAACATCTGAGTTCATCTCGGCGGCATTGTTGAAGTCTCCACGCCTATTGGTGGTGGGGGACTTCAACGTGCACGCCGAGGGTGGACTATCTGGAGTAGCTCTGGAATTCATGGAGACCATGGCCTCCATGAGCCTGTCCCAATTAGTCATCGGCCCTACCCATAAGTGTGGACACACCCTGGACCTGGTTTTTGCCTCCACTTCGCGGGGCTTTGATCTGGGGGTTGGGAGGTTATTGGCCCAGCCTGTGTCATGGTCAGATCACTATCTGCTGACTTTCTCTGTTGCTGCAGCCACCCAGCCCCGCGGGGAGCCGGGCCCTTCCATCTGGGCCCGCCCCGGGGACTCCTGGACCCTTTCTCGGAGGCCCTCGGGGTGTTCCAGACGGCTTGGATGACGATCCGCCGACTCCTGTCCAACGGTGGTTTGAGGAGGTGACCGGGGTTTGACCGGATCGCCCCCAAGCGCCTGATCCGACGTGAGCCCGCCCGGCCCCTTGGTTTACCGAGGAGCTGCGGGCGATGAAGCAGGAGCGGAGAAGGCTAGAGAGCAGATGGCGGAACGCTCGGACGGCTCAGGGAATTGGGCTGCGGTTAAATCGCTATTCCCACGCGATAAGGGCGGCTAGGAGATCATTTGTCGCCCTGAGAATTGGTGTTCGCCAGGCAGAATTGTTCCGGGTGGTCCGAGACCTCAAATCCCGATCCGCCAGGGCCTCCTCCTAGTGATTTCACTAGTGAGTCTTTCGCAGCCTTTTTAGATCTAAGATAGAGGCCATCCGTTCCGAGCTGGACGCCGGTTGCACTGGTCTTGAGGTGGCTGGTGTCTTTGTCGCCTCGGTTTGTTGAGTTTGGGGCCGTTACATCTGGGGATGCCTCCAGGGCCCTGGGACATTGCAGGCCTTCTCCGTACCCTTGCCCTTCCTGGCTGATTAAGACCGCAGGGGGAGCATAAATGGGCTTCACTTATCGCCTCAGCCTCCTTCAGAGATGGGACTTTTCCCAGTCTTCTGAAGGAGACGGTGGTGAAGCCCATTATTAAAAACCCGGCTTGGCTGTGGACGATTTGTCCAACTATCGCCCCATAGCCAATGTTCCTTTGGGCAAGGTGATTGAGCGAGTGCCGCCCTGCGTCTCCAGTCGTTCCTGGAGGAGAACCATGTCCTGGATCCCTTCCAGTCCGGGTTCAGGCCGCGGCACGGGACCGAGACGGCCCTGGTCGCACTGCATGATGATCTGTTGAGGAGGGCCGACAGGGGTTGCTCTACCCTGCTGGTCCTGCTCGACCTGTCAGCGGCTTTTGATACCGACCACGGTATCCTGCTGGAGCGGCTCTCGGAGGTGGGGATTGGGGGCCAGGCCTTGTGCTGGCCCGGTCCTTCCTGAGGGCCGCACCCAGCAGAGAGCTTGGGGGTGAGTTGTCGGCTCCCTGGACACTCTCTTGCGGGGTGCCTCAGGGGTCGTCGCTCTCCCCAATGCTCTTTAACATCTATATGAAGCCGCTGGCTGAGATCATCCGAGTTATGGAGTTTGCGGTCACCAGTATGCTGATGACACGCAGCTCTATCTCTCCTTTTCCACCTGTGCAGTGGAGGCCGTTCGGACCCTTGACCGTTGCCTGGCTGCGGTTCTGGACTGGACCAGGACGCACGGACTCAAGCTCAACCCCGAAGACCGAGGTTATGTTCTTCGGGGTACCTCGGAGGGGTATTGTGGCCCTCTTCCCAGTCTGGGTGGGTCCGCCCTCCAGCTGGCGCAAAGAGTGAGGAATCTGGGCGTCACCCGGATCTGACCCTGGAATCCCAGGTGTCAGCCGTGGTCAGGTCGGCCTTCTACCATCTAAGGCTTATCGCCCAGATTCGCCCATACCTCGATGCTCCTTGAGGACTGTGGTACAGGCACTGGTCATGAGGCTGGACTACTGCAACGCTCTTTACATGTCTTGAACCTTGTCCGGCGATTGCAGCGGGTCCAGAACGCGGCGGCCAGGCTGGTGGTTGGCGCTTTGACCGCGCCACCCCCATCCTGGCTCGCTTGCACTGGTTACCCGTTGCCTCCCGGATAAGGTTCAAGGTGTTGGTTTTGGTTTACAAAACCCTCCATGGCTTGGCCCCTGCCTATCTGGCGGAGCGTCTCTCCCGACAATTAGATCTAGCCCGACCCACCCGTTCATCGATGGCCCTTTCACTGAGGACTGTTGCCCCGAGGGAGGCTCGTAAAACAAGAACTCGAGGACGGGCCTTCTCGGTGGCTGCACCAACTATGTGGAATAAGCTTCCCGGTGAACTGCGGCTGGCTCCCTCACTGGCGTTTTAGGAAAAACTTAAAGACCTATCTTTTCCATGATGCCTTTGGAGATCTCTAAGGATCCACATATGTGTGCTTTGTTTTGTTTTTTTTTATTTATTGATTTATTAATATCCCGCCTTATTTATTCTTGGAAACCACTGTTTTAGCTATTGTATTGATTTGTTGTTTTATTATTATTGTTGTAAACCGCCCTGAGTCCTTCTTATGGGAAATAGAGCGGTATATAAGTGTAAATAATAAATAAATAAATAAATAAATAAATTTATTGTTTTAGTTGTCTATTGCCTTTTTAATGTTTTAACTGTTTTAACTGTTCATTTTAATTGTAAGCTGTCCAGAGACCTTTCGGTAGTGGGTGGCATATAAGTTGTATAAATAAATAAATAAATCAGAATCTCACACAACAGCGTGTTATGAGAAAAAGATGCTCAGCGAAGAAGTGTGCTTCTTTGTCGATTCCTACTTTATATTCTAATCATCCCTCTGATACTCCTGGACTCAGTGAGTAGTAATTTCTTCCTGTCAGTCTTGGTCCTCTCTACACAGGAGCGAAGCTGTGCGAGAGAATCCTATTATCGCCTGACAGTTCTGTTGTGGGCCACTGCCAAGAAGGGTATGAAGCATCGGTCTCTGGGACAGGTTGTACTGGTGCCGAAACCATATGGAAGGTTGACAAGCTCACCCTCTTCTTCCTGGCTATGATGAACCCAGAAGAAATCTGAAATGCAAATGCTTCCAGGGGCTAGTCAGTTCTCTGGCTACTTTGCCCCCTCTGAAGTGCCAATTTGTCTTTTCCCTCCTTCTGCTTTCACTCTCCCTGCATCCCCATCCCAAACCTCCACCATACACCAAAATTCAGCTTTCTGTTCAATGCCTCTTTCATGTAATTCATTCTTTTCTCTTCTTTGCTCTTCTACCACCAAAAGCCATGCAAAACACTTCTCCCATATATGCTGAAGAATTACCAATAATAAGTTACTGTTTTGGTAATGAGGGTGCAGTGAAGCTTCCTAATCTATCCTAAGGCTTATTTAAAAACAAAAACTGAAAATAATAAAAATAGGTAATCACAAAGCAATAGAGTCCACCCCACACAATGTACTTAAGTCATTAATCCATTACATTTTCATTTAAACTTAAACAGCATTTGCTGCTGTGGCAGGCAACCTGTTTAACTGCAATGCCTTATTTTGAGGGTATCAGGAAAAAGCAAAACAAAAATAAAAGCAAAGAAGGCTAGAACATTGTCGCACCTTAAAGACTAATTGCTATATTCTAATGTGAACTTTCATGCACAAGTCCACTTCTTCAGATTTATTTTGAGAAATTAAATTCTCCTCCAAGACAGAGGCCCAGGACACTGTGGCTATCTCTGCCAGCTATTTTGTCACATCAGCAAAAGCAGGCATGTATGTCTAAGGCTGGCAAGTGTGTAGATCGGCCATGACAGCATAGCTTGGAAAAGCTATTTTTTTGGACTACAGTTCCAAAAATCCTGCAGCCAGAAAGAGGAATGCATGTAATTAATGATGGCTCCAGCAATGGGTAGTGGAGACAGGTTATCCCCACATCCACCCCAGGGTACCACCTGGCCCTCACTTAAAACCTTCTAGAAATTTCCCCTTATGAAAAAAGGAAAGATTACTAGTAAAGCACTCACAGATAGAATATCACTATTTTTTACATATCATCATAGCCAGACTTAACCAATGTCAACCCCACCCCCCACATATGGTGATATTGATGGGGTAACATCAATATAAATATTATATGTAACAACTCTTACATATAACTAAATTGACAAATATGGACAGTATATCACGGTATTTAAATTAATTACCACGTAGATGGCTATATAGAAATAAAGTAATGTGTGGGAAATGAAATAGACTTTATTAAGAAACACAGTCTCTCATATCTTAGATACATAATTCATACATATAAATATATAGATATAATGTACAGCAACCCCCACCCATCGCAGGGGTTAGGGACCCACCCCACCCATGATACATGAAAATCCGCAATATGCGAAAGCGGGGTGGGGGTGGGGCCTGGGGGTGGGGGCAATCACGCGCCTGTCTGAGAAGTCTTGGGGTGGCGCACACTGGCAGCAGCAGGGGATCTGACCTCCCGCCGCCACCCACCCGTGCCGCCCGAGACTTCTTGTCTGGGGCCGTCTCCAATGAAATGCATTGCCAATGCATTTCAATGGAGAAAATTTTCCCCATTGGAAAACATTGGCTCAATGCTTTCCAATGGGGAAATTTTCTCCATTGAAATCCATTGACTCAATGCATTTCAATGGAGATTGCCCCCCGCATGACCCGTAGGCTTCTCGGAGGAGCGCGGGGGCGGCGCGGAGCGACCCGATTGCCCCCCCGCAGCTCTGAGGCTTTGTGGAGGGAGAGCGCAGAGCGACCCATCGCCCCCTGCCGCCCCCCGCGTGGCTCTGAGGCTTTGCTGAGGAGCACGGAGGGGCAGCGCAGAGTGACCCGATGGCACCCCGCTGCCTCCCCCGCAGTGCAGGTACTGCAATCCCACAATGTAGTGGGACTGCAGTACCTGAACTGCGAAATGGCAGGGGATGACTATATTGCAATATATAATTGAAAGGGTGGTTGAAGAGAAGTACGGAAGAGATAGAATATTTATTGGACAAGTAACATCAGAGAATGGCTGGTCCTTAATAAAGGACAACTAATTCAATATCAGAAAGGGAGACACTGTATCTTCAACCAAAGAAAGGTTTAAAGAAAACAGCCATCTTCCTCCAAAATCAAAATCTCAGTCCATTCAGGATCACAGATATCGACTATGATCTTTTTACAACTGACAGTTGACCGTATCATAGTTTTTAGCTGTAAGTGAAATGTCATGGTTTCTTGGAGCAGTTGACCATAATGGAAACCTCTGGAATGAGATGAAGTAACAGGTCAGGCGATACAAGGTCATTTGGAAAAGATAAAGGAAATAATGGAATCAACTTTTCAGAAGTCACCAATACAGAAAGAGAGAGAAAGCAAGCGACATACTGCCTGCAGGGGAGTACTTAACGCAGGTGCAGCACCTAATAGTCTCATCTGCACCGTTCTTGACCCTTGTCTCTCAGTCTTGATAGCTCTCCTTTCCCAATAGCCCTTGATTACTGACACTGATTTGTGATGTTTGAAAAACAGCATTCTCATTTACAAAAAGCTATTCCCAATTGCCATGCTAACACGAAGATGGGCTAGGGCATCAGATCTATAACTGTTTTATACCGAGCTCTACTGCAGTGGTTCCCAACCTTGGGTCCTTAGATGTTTTTGTACAAGAACGTCCAGAAGCCTTCAGTCTGACCTGTGCTGATCAGGATCTGGGGACCCAAGGTTTGGAACCACTGGTCTAGAGTCTAGATGACCAAGAACAAGAACATTCCTTGTCAGACATTAACATAAAGTACACTTTTAATGGGAACCCTTGCCTTGCTGTCTCATCTGTCCACAAAACATCAGCCTCTGTTGTAGGTAGTAAAAAGAAGTTTGGAACCGTGCAGCCATTAAAACAAACAAAATCAAAACTAGACTATGGGTGATACCTTCATAGGCTGCTAGTAGAAAATGAGCTTTCAAGAGCAAGCCCTCTTTTTCAAAGCAGGTATAAAAAAAAACATGGCAAGGGATGTAATTTGCCAGGAGAGAGTTTTTTAAAAGTTCACTTGGCAAGATGGATGCCAGGCTTCTTCTTGGAAGGCACAGGGCAGCCTGGTCCGATGTGGATGGACTTTACAGGCCAATTCAAACAAAGAGCTGCATGGTATGGGTACCTCCCTCTTGCTTACAACCATCATCTCTCTATTGGCTCTTTGAAGCACAGGGCTCCTGATTGGCCAGAGATGGGTTAGAAGTAGGAGGTTAATGCAAAAACGCATGCTCTCCACTAGAGGGTGGGGAAGAAAGATTTTTTTTGGGGGGGGGATTCTAAAAAAATGTCCCACTAGGTAGATCCAATTAAGACCCGATTGAGGAGAAATGATATCACAGTACCTAGTGTTAATGTCCCGTTGCTGTAGATGTTTCTTTTGCCTTCTTCATGGTGGAGGAGGCTCTTTCATGGTACCTTGTTCCATTGCAGGTGTATTGTAGACTTCTTTGAACTGACCTTCTCTCTCAGACAGAACATGCATTCCATCAACCCTAACTCATCCTGATCTTCCAGGAACATTTCCATTCAGTCAACTGCAGGCTTCTCTCATTCTCTGCAGACCTGAAAGCATGCCATGACCTTTAAGGCCAAGTGATCTGCTGCTGTTTTCACTCCTTGCAGTCTCAGCAGTGGCAGGCTGTCACCAAGAATAAAGGCTTTCGTAGCATCTCAATACAGAGATATTTTCAGCTGCTTAATTTCAGTTTTGGAAAAGTTTGTGAGAGGTTAAATAGGGCAAGAACTTTAGAAGGTATACTGTTTAGTGAATGATTACACAACAGTTTTTTTTCCAGCAGGCTGGAGGTATATCACCTGGCTCCATAGTGATCTCTTAATTGATCTCTGCTCACACAGCCATCCACTGAGCAGCAGGAAATGGTATACCACTCTGCAATCTACACCTCATTTGTTCTCTGGGGTGGGGGGTAGCATAAAAAACTACTGAGATACAGAGGCTTTGGATGCTTTCTGGCTCATTATATGAGAACTTTCTTTTCATATAAGAAATATTCAGACATCCAGTTTTTGTTAAGCTCAGGATTTAATCTCTGTGCCTTTGGTTTCCATGACAGAAATGAGAACTTTGTCCTCTCTTTAAGGTTCAAAAAACTCTGAGCAACACCTGGCATTGCATACATTGGTGTCCCCCCCTTGCTTGCAGACCTTTGTCATCCTCCCTCCCACGGAGCGCAGCCCAGGTCCCCAAAATCTATTCTAGAGAGGTCCCCAAATTAGAAGAGCAATTCTTGTGGTTGGTGGAGTTGGGGGAGAGCTGCTGGAGGACTACTAGGGAGAAAGGAATCTACTGATGGTTGTTGCCCCATTGGTAGATGGACACAAATGGAGTTGGGATCGAATTGAAAAATGAAACACACTTTCTGACAAATTTAGCCAATTTGTTAAAATTCACCAATTCATATTTATCATAAATAAAGTCCCCTGAGCAACATGATGAGTTTTAGCAATTTTATTTGTCAATCCATTGTCCTATAAAATGCCCCCCAAGGCACCAAGTGATACACAAATAGGAGGAAATTATCCCCGACTCTTCTCTACAAACTTCTCTGGTTGTTGATGTCTGAGTTGTTTGTGTGTGTGTTGTGTCGTTACAGTCATGACTGACTCTTTGTGACTCCATGTCCATGGTGTTTTCTTGGCTGGAATACCGCAGTGACTTGCCAATTCCTACTCCAGGCGCCTACAGCACCTGGTATTCCCTGGTGGTCTCCTGTCCAAGTACTAACCAGGGCCGACCCTGCTTAGCTTCTGAAATCAGGTGAGATCGGATGTGCTTAAGGCATCAAGGCAGCTTTGATGTCTGAGTTATGCACCCTCCAAAAGCCCCTCTGCCAGGAAATTTTATCCCAGGCACCTAGAGACTCCAAACTTGCAGAATAGTTTCCTCTGACTCTCTTCTACAATGCCTTTAAGTTTGGTGAATATTGGGTTTCCCCAATGCAGTTGTGAAAGGGCACTTTCCTAGGGAGGCCATTTTGTGAGCATATAATTCATATGTCTGAAACCCAATCTTAATCAAACTTTGAGAGATTGTAGAGGATTTTTGGAAGAAGCCTCTCTTGGTGCATCTAGGTTCCTGGGGGGCACTTTCCTTGGTGGAGTTCTTTAGGGTCTAAACACATCTTTTTAGCTCAGATGTTTGAACCCCAATCTTTACCAAACTTGCAGGGCTTGCAGAGAAGAGTGAGAAGAAGGATCTTTGCAAATATGGGGCCTCTAGATGCCATGGGGGGCTTTTTATGGCATTTTGAAGAGGAGACAAATTGATTCATCACTGGAAATTTGTCAATTAATCGATTCATCTGCCCCAACAAACCACAACTCATGATGAATCACCATTTTTAAAATTTGTTCCCATTTCTAATTTTAATCAGTTACTCGGACAACACTGTTAATTAATCAAGTAGACATTTCCTTTTCAAAAGTCAGTCCTTTCCCACACATTTTTGGAAATCATTTGTTCTTTTGGTGAGTTGACGATATAAAAGCTCTTGGTTGTCAACTCCAGGAAATGCTAAACAGCTTGAGTTTTGGAAACTGACTGTCTATTGTAAACAATAAACAGGGGTGAAAGCTAGATTTTATTTACTTATTTTTGGAAATGTTTAAGCTTATCACATCTGTATGTGATATGTATTAATTTCCTATGTTTTCAGTCTGGTCATGGGATTTCTTCCATGAACAAAATTACTAGGGATTCATCCAGGACTGAATTTGTGACAGTCATGAATATGATTATTGGTCATTTGACTGATTCACACTGTAAAAGAAAAGGCTGAGTTTCTTAAAAAATACAATGAAGACATGAGAAAAAAGAACAACAACGAACTCCTCCTCCATCTGGTTAAAAAACACCCACTTAAGAAGCCCAGCTGACTTTGAAATTATTATTATTTTTATTTATTTTAAAGTATTTTTCCCCGCCTTTCTCCTTGGAAAAGGACTCAAGGCGGCTTACAGTAATGAAGGATAATATGCAGTCCAGTACAATTAAGACATGTTCAAATACTGAGAACAAGGAATTGAAGGACATCTTACAGTGAAACAAATTGGGTGAGTGCTTAGGTTACTAATGAGTGTGACTTACTTTGTTTTGGCTCAAAATATTCCTGTAATGGAAACTAACCATGGAAACTACCATCAGTAGTTTGTCATAACTATAGTTCCCCAGTTTAAAGGCCCCAAAACAAAGTCTTCCTTAGGCGTGCTGAGCAGTGGCATGCACAACTGCGGCAGTCAAGGGATGTTTTAACACTGAAGAGAAATGGTCCTCCAAAAACCACCATTTCATTTGCAGGTGGTGAATTTGGAAAGGCCGTATCAGCCCCTCAGGGGCAACATTTTGCATCACCAAAGATGTTTCAAAGAGGAAGGCATACACCCTGCTACAAATGGCGGCTTCTTTTCCTGCCTGTCTTTTCTAATGTCTTTGGACTGCCAGGATTCTGAAAAGGCAGGAGAAACAGGAATGTGCTGTCAACCATTGCCATTCTTCTTTTTCAGAGTGCACCTAAAATATCACCAGGTAAGGAAGCATGGCAGCTCACCACCAAAGACGCTGGCAGAACTTGTTAACAAGTACAGAGAAAGCTACTGAAAGCTGCCAAAGCAATTGCTCTCTTGCTTTCATATTTTCTTGGCTTTCAAATAATATCTCCTATTTGGACTGCTACACAAATCCAACAACCTGGTACTTTTGGACTGGTGACTATGGCCCCCTACCAGATATTCCTTACTTCTGCTTTCTTATGGACCAGTAGCATTCAAAGTAAGTTTTAGGGAACTCTGGGATTCCTCTGAAGATTAAGTGGTTCTCAAGAAGAAGATCAGTAACAATAGATAAGGTCACTTTCATTAATGTGCTTCTTGATGTGTTGGGTGGTGTATCTTGGGGCTGTATCATTAGTTTATGGTGAGCATTGCTGAGGTCCAACAAGCCTAGGCTGTAATCCACCTAAATCTGTTTATATCGTACTGTGGCAGATGTGTAGGAGTTTCATGGGTGACAAACCTATATGGAAGTTGGTAGCTGATGATGTTCTGAAAGATGTTGGCTAGGAACAGACATTAGAGGTAGCCTCTTGCTGGAAGACAAACATTCTTAACTAATTAAGGAATTTGTGTGTCACACCACAATTTTCTCTCCCTTCCACAGTTATGCAGATTGCCTTGCTGGTCTTCAGGACTCAAACATATGAATCATTTGAAATCTGATTTCAAAACACTGAAAAGACCACTCTCTGCAACAATATCGAGGGGTCAGCTGCACGAGATACTGTATGTGTTAATTACAAAATGAACCCAGCACACAATGTTGACATAATGCGGTAAATGTTTAATGGGATTAAGGTCTGAACCAAGCAAGGACCCGACAAGATTGGTTAGTGAGTATGCTACGTGGAAATGATGAAGCCAAGGTGTTGTGTTTGGTTCAATAAGAACAATGAGTTACAATGTAAATTGATAATGTATAAAAAGTTGGGAAAATGTGTCTGCAGTGGTGGTTTCTTCTTCCTGCTTGGTAGATGAGTTCCATTCTGGCGTCCCTTTTCTTAGCTGAATAAACGGAGCTGATAGAATCTCATGTCAGGTTTTATTGGGTGTTTAAATCTGACCGGGAAAGTTCGGGGAACAGCCCCGGACTCAACGATATCACATTTTAGCTCTTATTATGAGCTGTCTCTAATACCTTGCTTCTGGCTCAAGTGTCACCCCAGTGCCATACATTACTGAGAAATGAGTTCCATAGTTTTGTGATGCATTAGAGCAAGATTGGCCAGAAGCAAGAAAGTAAGGGCTCCCATGTATTTTATATTGTGTAGCAGAAGGAAATATTGGGTTTAGTTTATCAGACAGGCAACATCAGCTGTAATTTCCTATTCTGCATTACAATCCATGGTGTACCAGGCCCGTTCTCATTTGCACTTGACTGCCATTCTTCCATGGGCTCCCTTAAGGCAGCAAACTTTATACGAGTTTAGATTTATTTGTAAGCAGCACAGTTAGTGAGTTGCTCTTCTTAACTTTAGGACAAAGTTATTTGCTATAAAGAGTACAAGGTTACCATTTCAAAACCACAAGATAAAAAAACACGCACATCCAAATACTAATAAATATACAAATACAATGCATTAAAACGATAATATTACATAGTTCTTGCTCAAGAGCTACAAGGGATATATTCACATTTAATATATATCTTGATCCAACTAGATCACACCCTTACTAACCACCTGTTTCCTCAGAATTGCTGCTTTTACTGCAAAAAAATCCAACTTTATGTGTTAAATGATGATTTCTCCCACATAACAAATAGGCAAGTTTCTTTTTATCATCCCAATTCCCCCAGCATCTAGGATAGGGGCTTAAATAGAATTTTCTAATATTAGTATACAGTTGGCAATGCAGAACATAGTACAAGGTTACCACAGAAAACAGGCACCATTTGAAGTCTAATACTTCATTTAAAATGACATGAAAATTGCCCCCTGCTCATGATGACCACGACTGCTGCCAGTGGAAGCAAGGAAATGGACATGACCTCTGGATAGGAAACAAGTTCAACCAGACTTTATGGAGAAATAGAGAGTATAGGGTGGCCAATGGCCATTGTCAGCAGTTGCCCCATGTTCAGCTACTGGTAGAGTAAAACTATTTTATGGATCAAGCAGTGAGTCTGGCTCAAATTGCCTCTTAAACTACAAACTTAGATTGCTGCATTCAAGATTTAGCAAGCACATATCTTGTTTATATACTATCTGACAATCTTAACTTCTTCCACCAAGAACTTCTATCCGCAAAGAATCTATCTTTTTGGAGTATGTATTCTGTGGGTTTTTTAAACTTATAAATTCAAGAGAAACTGACTTGGCAAGGAATGCACCATTGAATGAAAGAGAACAAATAAAGAGAAAAATACCCTACACCAATTATAGCTTGGTTGTGGAAGTACAGGCTATTCCTACTCTGTCTATTGTTATTTACAGAATTTGTTCTGAGACACAATAGAGGCACATCTCTATTCATCTTTGCTGATATGTGAAAAACCTGCCATAGGACTTCACATTACAAAATAAGTTCAAAGTGTGAGATTGGAAGGTAATTGGCACTTTGGCTAAGGTACAAAGCTACATGTACAATTCACAGTGCAGTGATTGCAGAAATTAGTTAATTCAAGGGGAATATGATAATCTTGGCATAAATCTTTCCAGAACGTGCAGACTAGAGATGGGCACGAAACAGAAAAATGGTGTTTTGGTTTTTCGTTTGTCGTTGAGAGGTCTGTTTCAGTTCGTTTCCGTTTGTCGGGAATTTTTTGAAAAATTTCGTTACGTTTTTCATTTTTTCGTTTGTCGTTTCTACCCACTTTTTGTGCGATTTTTAAAGCATTTCCGTGCGTGGGCATCCCCCAACGCCCCAGACCAGAGGGAAAACCAGAATGACTGCATTGCGGGGCAGGGGAGGGTACTCACCGAGAGGTACGCAGTACGCACACACACAGGGAAGCTGCAGGACTGAAGCTAGAGTCGCAGAGACAGCAATCCCAACCTAACTCCCACCAGAGACTGCAAGGAGGACGGGGGCTGCCAGAGCTTTTTATGCCCTCTGTGGTTGCCAGACCTGCCCACCCAGTCTGCAACCTGGGCATGCTATTGGTTGAACATGATCCCACATCACATGGCTTGCCTCCATTTTGTGGCTGGTGACGACATCCATTTTAAAGGGAAAAGAAAAATACAATATAAATAATTATCGCTGCATTTTTACAGATGTCCAGGGCGTTTTTTAACATTTAAAACAGGTCATTTCATTGTGCGTCGCCATTAACAGAAACGAAACGTAACAACCACAATTTTCGTGGTTCTGTTCATTTCGTTTCATTTTCATCACAATTTGCGTTTGTCATTTCGTTACGTGACAGAAACGACAAACGGTAATGGAAACGAAAAAAATAGTCATTCCGTGCTCATCTCTAGTGCAGACATTATTGCCATTGAGCTGGAAGATAGATGTCTAACAGGCTGCTCAAGTCTGCGTGCTGCTGATTTAAATGCTTGTCACCCCACGGTTTTCACTAAAATGGATATATATCCTTATTAAATCTGCCAAAGGAGAATCCAAATGGCAGCATTCAATAATACCAGGATAATCTGTTCCATTTATTTACTGAGCCTCTTCTAAGGATCATAAATCTCCAAGTATGTAGTCTTCCTTCTCTCATTATTTATTTTAATGAGAACTAATGATGATGCAAGACTTTCTGTAAGTGAGGTTCTACCCGACAGCTATCCATCTAGCTCTTTCATGGTGTTTTAATCCACAAGGATTGCCAATAGGTGAGTCAGAGATTAGCACCCTTTACAGGTGAATTTCTTGTGCCATTAAGACTAGCTGCTGCCAACTTAGACAGTGATGGGTGCTCTTTGGAATGATGCTGTCAAAATAAACTGTATTTTCTATTCTAGAAAATACAGGCATCAGTGCCAAGTGTGCTCATATCACTATGCACAGAAATTGTATGTTAACATGGCTAAGGGAATGGATACTGCTGAAAGATAAAAGACTTTTATACTTGGAAGGACATGATGTGCAGTTAGGATGGCATGCTTTTTGTGGTATGGAAAAACCAAAACACAAAAATACTTTCAAATTAATTTGATAATTTTTTTAATTAGTACATTGGAGAAAATTAAAACTAGAATCTACATGAAAACTCCAAGATGGGTCTCTTCACTAGAAGCTTTCACTTTTCCAAATCTCATAAACTTTGAGAAAATTGTAACATACAACAATCTTTTGGATTCAGAATGAAACCTGAAAACTAAGGAACAACTAGCAAATCAAGGACTGATATTTCCATAGTGGCCACTTATGCAAATTCAATTAGCATATAAAGAAGATCTTAAATCACAAGGATTTTATAAAGAACAGCCTCAATTTGATAAAATATTAATACTATCAGAAGATAATTTAATTAAAAACTTTATAACCTCTTGCTAGATTTGAAAGTGGAAGATGAGCAAGTAAAAAGAGACAATGATATGTTGGGCTGAGAACACTGGTTATACAATTGAACTAGAAAGATGGCAAAAGTTATGGAGTATGAATAGCAAACTAACCCTGGCAACATCCTATAAAGAAAATTCATACAAATGCTTTGTCGTTGGCACTTACCACCAACCAGATTAGCAAAAATGTTTACAAACTTGTCTAACAAATGTTGCAAATGTAAGAATCATGATGGGACGTACTGTATTTATTTAAAAGAAGCTGATTTCGTCAAGAGATGAGAAGTGGGCCTTGAGGGATGTATATTCCCTGGTACATTCCATGCTTTATTTATTATCAAGCAGCACCAAATGGCACAAAGGGGGAAGGAAAAATGTTCCATCTAGTTCATCCTTGACATTCAAAAATTACTAGATAAAACTATTAGGTAGTTTGTGATTATTATTTTTTTGCTTCCAGGTAATGACGTTGGCCTGTAATATAGGTGGCTCTGCTGGGATTAATCTGCAAATGAAATAGTTCCTGAAAAACATCTAGGTCGATGGTTCCCAACCTTCCTAATGCCGTGAACCTTTAATACAGTTCCTCATGTTGTGGTGACCCCTTTGCCCTGCTTGGAAGAGGCCACAAACCCCCTTTGGCAGGCTACTGCCACAGGTGCCATAGAGAACTTCCCTCTATAAAGGCACCCTCAGCCAATCGCAGCCTCTGGTGCCATTGACTGCCATCCCCTCCAACCTATCAAGCTGTAACTCACTCTTCCCCCCTTCCTCCCCCCTCCTCCAGACCCAAGGCGTTTCTGCCTTTTTTCCCACTGGCACATGGCAACCCCTGTGAAATGGTCATTTGACCCCCAAAAGGGTCCCAACCCCCAGGTTGGGACTAATCTAGGTGATATTTTGTGTCAGTAATGCACATTCTGCCTTGTTTGTAAATCCTTTTCTACTGCATGAAACATTTGTAAACCTTGCTATTGGTAACATGTCATAAAAAGTCTAAATAATATACCGTACACAAATTCTCCACCTACATACTACAACCCTCTAGGCAACTAAGGCAGGGCCGACAGTCCAACAAGAAATTGGATTCTCATAAACCTTACTCTGTGTTCTGAAGATTGCCTCATCTTCCATACTAGGGTTCAGTGAAGAAAGAAGAATGGCATCATGACTTTCTATCCTACAATATCCCAAGTTTTCCAAAAGATCAGCCAGAAAGTGGATCTGCAAACAATTGCACAAGGGTAAAGACTGTCTTGATAAATATTTGCCAGGTTTTGCTCTCTCTCATTTGCAGAAAGTAAACCAAAGAGAAAGATCGGAAAGCCACTGAAAATACATTCTATTACTCATCAACCTGAATCAATGAGGCCAGGCAGGAAGAAGGAAAATGCTGTGATCCAGTCAGGGCTAATGATTATAGTAGTCTTGAAATCTAAAATAATAATAACCTTTCTTGATTGCAGACGGTCACACCTCTCCATTTGAAAATGAACAACAAACTTCTGTAGGAAACTGGCATTTAAACTCCCAAAAGTACCATGTACCATTTTGCAATCAAAAAGAGATTATATCTGATATAAAATGTGCTGTATATCTTTAAAATGATGAGAATCTTCTAGCAGCATTTGATCTGGGATGTACAGTTCCACCAGAAGCAAATGGTTGTCTAAAGACTTTAAACCCAAATCTGTTTCTTCCAACTAGACATGGGCACGACCAGAAAAAATGATGTTTTGAGTTTTCATTTGTTGGAACGGGTCCGTTTTGGGTCATTTCCGTTTGTCGCGAAATTTTTCAAAAAATTGTTGTTTCGTTTGGCATTTGTCATTTGTCGTTTCCACCGCGATTTAGCACGATTTGACTTCCCAGAGCATAGGGGCATCCCGCAATCAGGGCCGGTGCTAGGTGTTTTTGCACCCTAGGCGGGGCGGGCGGGGTGGCGGCGGCGGCGGGGGCGGGGGCGGTGGGGGGCGGGCGGCGGGTGGCGGGGGCCAGGCAGCAGTGGCGGGGGGCCATGGGCGGGCGGTGGCCACGGGTGGGCGAGTGGGCGGGCGGCGGCACGGGCCACAGGCAGGTGGCGGTGGCGGTGGACGGGGACGTGGGCAGTTAGGATATCACTTAGGATAGAGGTTCTGTTCTTGGCTTGCACCCCAAATGTGTGTGTGTGCAAGCAAATTGAAGTTGGGAAAATAGAAAATAAATGGTAGTATATAATATATTTTTAAAATAAATCTACACCTCCCACTCCCAGTCGAACCTCCACCTTTATCCAATATCAGAAAAAAATCCTCACAAACTTCCAGAGAAGAAATAAAGAATAAACTGCTATTCCCTTCAGCAGACAAAGCTGCAGGGAATCAAAGAAATTATTTTCTAAATTCAATTCCCTCCCTGCCTGCCTAACTTAAATCCTAAAGCCTCCAGCCTCCCTCCTCAATCTCGATCGGATCACACCAGCACCAGCAGCCAGCCCTCCTCCCTCAACCACATCCATACACCCGACTGCGATTTCTGGAAGGTGCCTTGGCTTTTTATGCCCTCCGAGACATCCAGAAGTGTCAGTCAAAAACCTGGCAGTGCCATTGGTGGAATGGTTCAAAAAATTTGCATGGTCCAATCCCATGCCCAGCCCAAATGGGCAGGTCTAAAAAAATAAAAAATAAAATAAAATAAAATAAAATAAAATCAATACAACATTTTATTGCTATAAAAAACCCACTGCTGCTACTATTAAAATTCAGGCATTTAAAATAAATAAATTTCACATGTTTCTGTGGTGATTTGGTGTGTTTTTTGACTACGATTTCAAAAGAAAATTTGCGGTCGCCATTTTGGATCCCCCCCACCGCATGGCATGGCAAGACGACAAGGATGACCCCCCCAGCCTGGTGCAAGCAGCCCAGGACAGGAGAAGAGGGGGGGGAAGGCTGGGGACCCCCCAGAAACCACCCCTATGGTAGGTGGCAAAGCCTCAGGCAGGCATATTTTCACCTGCTTTTTTGGCCGGGAGTCGGGTTTTTTTTTAAAAAAACCTTTTAAAACCTTTTTCTGTGCCTCGCATTGTGCAATCGCTGCACTGCCACAAACGGAAACGAAAAACCCGACCAAATTTTTCTTTTTTCGGTTTGAGTTCGAGTTCTGACGGCTTAATTATCGTTACCGTTTCCGTTATGTAACGGAAACGATAACCAAAAACGGAAACGACAATTTCACCGAGTCGTGCCCATGTCTACTTCCAACCATAGCTGAGAGTTTATATTGTAGAAACAAAGACAGATCAAGAAATATCAAGAAGCATCCCTGTTTCTCTTTTCTAAAGCCATGTAGCTGCAGGAGTTGAAGACATTTCAAAACTCTTTATTAGAACCTGGTTACATTAGTCCTATACCTCGTGATTCTTCAGCTGGCTGATGACCCCTTTTTCAATCCTTCCAGCAATGCACTAACTTCTGGGAAAAGTCTGGCATCAAGCAGCAGACAAGATACTAATCAGTTGGGTGGTATAGTGCCCCAAATGTCAGCTCATTGGGCTACTGCAAGGAGCACAAGTGAGTCTTGTGCTTCAGCAAATGGTCTGCAGACCACAATGTTTGCAAAATGGAAAAGGGGCATCAGCAGAGTGGATACACACAACTTGGTAGCACTGTAGACCAACAAGAGTTTACATTGATAGATCAATTTAACTTACAGTGATCTGGCTTCCAAGTTAAAATAAACAAGGTGTTCAAATACCTTGCTGCAGGACAAAATAAGACAAGTCTTGGGCAAAAATAAACCTAAGCTCCCATTTACATTGTGTAGTCACCATAAAAACTCAGTTATATAAAGCAGGGGTCCTCAAACTTTTTAAACGGGGGCCGGTTCACTGTCCCTCAGAAACTAATCAGTGATACTTTGACTTGCAGTTGCTTCAACAACCAAATTATTCCAATTAGGAATGCTGCTCTCCGCTCTGCACGACAAATGAAAGTCATTTGTTGTGTGGAGCAAAGAGCAGTGTTCTCTGCCCATCGCCACCACCTCTCTGCAAAAGAGATCGAAGCAACCAAGAAGGAGGAGGAGGTGGCCATCATGCTCCTCCCTCCAACACTACCTGAAGAAGCTACTGGGACACAATGGCACCCCACAAGGTGTGCTGCATGGGGCGGGTGGGGGTTTCTCCTTGTGGTCACTGGTGGGAGAGGAAAATTATTGGCTGGCTGCCCACTATAGAGCGGCAGCTGACCCACAACTGTGTTTCCCCCTCTCACGGCCAGCAGTGCCACATGATCACCCCGTCCACTGGAGCTTCAGTCAGGTGCCCCTGGCCTTGTGCAGCCTTTGGGATCACCCCCACCACCCCTCCCACCTCCAATTGGGTTCTCCCCTCAGGTCTCACCCTCCAACACACACACCAGGCAGCACCACCACAGCAAGCTCGGGCTGTGTCTGGCCTGACCCGCAGAGGCCCAGCCCTGCTCCCTCCTACCAGCATGGAGCTTTGCTTCTGGCCATGGCAGTGGCCTGCTCTCCTGGGCCCCACTGGGCACTGTGGCAGGCCCAAATGCTGGGCAGCCTTTCGGATTGCCCCTGCCACCCCTCCCACCACTGATTGGGTCGATAACCCAGGGGTGGAGGGAGCGGTGTTAGCCTGCCACGGCTGCTTCCAACATGGGCCACGCAACATCTCCGGCTCTTTCTTTCTCCCTTCCACCCGCCCCTCTTCTCTCCCCTCACACCTTTCCTTCCTTCCTGCTTGTGCTCTCTCACCTGTTGCCCCGGGGCTCCTTCACCATTTCTTCCACCGCCTCCACCTCCACCTGGGCCTCCTGCTTTGAACTGCCCTGCTTGGCTGAAGGGCTGATCATCTGGATGGTGGGAGAGTGGGGGACAGCCCCAGGCTCTCCCAATTTAAACTAACCCACGCAGTGTGGAGGGGGTAAGTGGATGCCCCTCAGCTGAATGAAACAGTGAGCAGCTGGCACACCAGTCATCTGGTGGGGGGGGGCGAGGGGGAGGCAGAGGAGGTCCTCCCATTTTAAACTGCCCTGCACGTAGCCGGTGCACCAGCCATCCAGGCGGCTTTGAGCTGCTTCACCTATAGAAGCAGAAACGGAGGCCGGGCCACTTGCTTGCTTTCAAAGCAAGGTGGGGGTGTGCAGGGGAGGTCTGCAGTTGTTCCCGTGGGCTGGATTCAGGACCCTGGGGGCCATATCTGGCTCCTGGGCCTTAGTTTGAGGACCCCTGATATAAAGGAAAACACAAAACAAATAATGGTTCTTTTAGTATTGCAACTTCCTTCTCATTTAGGCATCACAAAGCAATAAAGTAGAGCAAGGAAATTTTACCTTTTGAGAATATACTGGTAACTCAGATCACTCCTCCAATCAGTGCTGCCTGGGGGGACTCTCATAATTGTATTTCAAAAAGTAACTTTCTGAAGCCAAATCTTAGATTTATCATACAGTACAGGCAAATACCATCCAGTTTTAACTGAGTGACAATGAAAACAGGCACTAAAGAAGAAGGAAGTGCCTGCTGCAATCCAGGGAGGACTTTTAACAACCCACATCACTTCTCCAACATTGTACAATTTCAGAGAAATGCTCTCCCTTGCTCATAAGGCAAGCAGTGGGAAATGGCTGTGGCTTTTTACCAAGGATAATCTTGGTAGTCTCAGATAGAAAACTGTGTGAAATGGTCTTCAAAATATGGGAAATTGTCCTAACAGATCATATAAATGCCATGCTGGGCTTTTTAAATTTCATGGATTTATGATAAATCAAAACGATAGGTGCCAGTTTTAGAAGATTATCAAGACAAAGGATGCAGACTATTACCCACTAACCTAACAATGACCAACTGAATGGAAGAGGCCTTTTACTAGACTTGCCTGTGAGCTAATTCTATTCCAAAAACCACTTTTTAAAGAAATGGTTTGGAGGATTAATAGAATCTAAACAAGACTGGGGAAGTCGCACTTCATTGTTCAGAGGAAATTAATGAACAAATAGAAAAACAGGAAGGGGGAGCCTAAGGGCTAATTAACCTGCAGCCACTCCAGCATGCCTGCTAAGAATGAAATTAAGATGATATTAAAAATGCAATGAATTAAAAATTGCCCCCACTGGAATGTCACTCAATTTACCAATCTCCTTCAGCTAGTACAAGGAAACATTCTTATGCAAAAGTGTATTAATCCTTATGTCCGCTTATGCTCAAAGGGTTTGGAAAAGTGGCTGACTCTTCTGTGACATAAGAAAAGAACTGGGTTCTTAGGTGGACAAAAGTAAAATATTAAAAAGATAACCATCACCATTTCCAGCAACATGGACTTATGCTTATTTTATCCAACAAGTATGGTCTCAGCCCAATGGGAAATACTAATTACAGAAATATCTTGGTTTACGACCATAATTTGTTCCAGAAACATGCTTGTAAACAAAAACATTCTTATATCAAAGCAACATTGCCCATAAGAAATAGTGGAAACCCAGATGACTTGTTTTGTGGCCCCATTTTGTACACTACAAAATGCCAAAACTCACAAAAATAGTTGGCTAGAAGTCCACGTCCACACCATGGTTTAGGTACCTGGCTGCGAAATCTGCTCTACTTGAGACTAACAACTTGAATTTTACTCTGTGTTTTTAATGTGACAATAATAAAATGCAATTTGTAGACCAATACTTGACTAGCTGCCCCATGACTAGAAATGGTTTAAAAATAGGAAAGGAGGTTGAAAACAAATTGTAGAAAAATATAAAAAAATAAAAATAAAACAAACTCCTAATCTGCACTCCCCTTTGAAAATGTTCCTGGCTGATGTAAGGGAAACCTCCCTTCCTCTCTCTTCTCCCTCTGCTTTGGAGGTTTGCCTGAGATGGAATGTTCCAGACAATCACCCACAATCCAGGGAGGGAGGGGAGCCACCATTGGCTCACTTGTGATTATGTGACCTGCTCCAGTTAATTGTAATGCAAGACATTGCTTGCTGTTTAAGGCAAAATTTAGAAAAATGTTTGCTTGTCTTGCAAAATGGTGCTATTGCCTTTGCAACTGCTCCACATCAAAGGCAATTCCAGTTGAGAAACCTGATCTGTGATCTGAAACACATATTGCAGCCCAGAACTGGGTATCCCATATTCTTCAACCAGTGTATAATCCTGGGCCACCAGATCCAAGATCCTTTGACATGAGCTGAAAATGAGCATAAAACATCATTTGTGATGCAGTGTTTCTGGCCAAATGTATACTGTATCTTATAAACAGAAGACTTCCATTGCCCTATATAGCAATAATAGGGAATGTGGGAGACCCAACTAGGCTTCTGAGGTTGTAATACCAATCCTGAAATACTAGACTGTAGATTCCCTGGCATGGAAATTAATAGCTGCCAGCAAAGTACCAAGTACTGTACTCCAACAGAACAGTATTCTGTGAGGGAGTTGGTCCATTTGGATCTTCTGATGTGGACATGCCCCTATGTTCTGCCACCGTGACATTACCATCCTCAGGTGCCAACCTTGGCCTATTTGGAGAAGAAAAACAATCATTTCTGAACCTTGCTCCTTCAAATGTCAGCAAATATTTGGTGAAGACTGCCTAGATGCCCTAAGCACATCTGATGTCGTCTGATTTCGGAAGCTAAGCAGGGTCGGGCCTGGTTAGTACTTGGATGGACAACCACCTGGGAATATCAGGTGCTGTAGGCACCTGGAGTAGGAACTGGCAAACCAGTCCAGTATTCCTGCCAAGAAAACCCCATGGACATGGGGTCACGAAGAGTTGGTCACAACTGTAATGACACAACACACACACATACCCCTAGCAAACATGCCAAGAATAGAGACAAATAAGAGACTTGCATGCATCATGATGGAAAGGGATGGTTCTTTGCCACCCCAAGAGGACCCTCAAAGCCAAGACTCATGGGGTTTTGGTAATGTTGAAGCTTGCTGAAGAAGTTAATACTTGCTATGTGCCTTTATATTCCTTTGGGGACCTTGCCCTGATTCTTGGTGCTGCAGCACTCTAGTGTCAGATGCTGGCCATCTACTAGACCTCCTAGATATCTGGTTGAGGAGCCAGATGTTAGGAATTTGATTCCCCACTATGTCTCCTTGACATGGGTTGGACTTGATGGATCCAGAGGGTCTCTTCCAGCTCTGTAATTGTATGAGTAAGATTACTGGATCTGTCAAACTCGAGGGTCAGAAGCATGTACCCTGTAAGATTTCAACAAAGCAGCCACAATCAAATGCAGTGCTTCCTGAAGTTTGGGGTCCTCCCATAATTCACTAGGAAATAGGTCTGGCATCCTTTGTGCATCAGGGTCCAGTTTGCCAGAACCTGCCCTTCTGAAATCAAGATTTGTAAAACAGATGCTGAATGATGTTTTTATTATATTTTGTTCAATTCAGAGCTTGGAGAAGCAATTTTTGGATCAGGGGATGATGAGACTTCAGTTCCATTGTATAGGCTTATTATTTAGTCTCATAAACATGGAAAACTGATACCAGCTTCTGCTTGTTTTAATAGCTCTGCAAAGTAAGCCCAGAAAAGGATTTTTCATATACATCTGTATTATTTCATGAACATAGCATTTGGAAAATAAGACCCTTCACAATGTTGATATCTGAAGTTGCAGGATCCTCCTTTCTCCTTCCCCTCCTTTGAATGAAATGTTTAACTCATACATATTTCATAAGTAATGAAAGCTGTTTTGTTATGGTAATTTTTCATAAAAGCATATTTTTCAGCTCAAACTCTTTAGTCAACAGTTTTTCAGTCTCAAAGTGTTTTTTGTCTTCAGAATGGCTGTTTTTGGAATAAATATTAACAAAGAAAACAAATTAGGTTAAAGTCACGTGAATTGTAAATGCAACTGATTGGAGAAAGACAGCTTCAAAACATATTTTCTTTTAAGTCTTAGCCATTTAAGAATTTAAGACTCTTTGTGTGTGTGTGTGTTCAGTTAGGAGATAATGAGGATGCTGTTAGAACAAATGAACGGTTTATCACATTTCCTTACATCTTCTTTAGGAGCTGCAAATCATGCTTGCCTTGCCAAAATCCATTTGCAGTACAAAGAAAAAACAGGAATGGAACAACTTAATTAGTCAAAAATATATATCCAGGGGTAAAACTTTGACAAAAACAGCAAGCTGTGCCACGCTATGTTGTAAATGTTTCAAGTGGCAGACGGGCTGGGCTGGGGAGTGAGATTAAAGCCATTCTCTTGGGTTATAGTATGTTTCTGGTCTCATGTTGTACTTTGTGGCAGATGGGAACATCCTAAACTGAGCAGGAAAAGTCCTCATTCCCAAATATGTGGGTCAGAGGGAGGCAGCCTGATTGCTGAAGCTTTTTTTTCCTGAGCCATGGTCCAGAGAATGGAATTGCTTTTAGCATTTCATGCACAGCCATAAGCCAGTAACCTATTGCTATTCCTCTGAACAAAAGATCCCACAAGCATAGTAAACTGTGAGCAGGTCTTCTCCTTGGTACTATGGCGGCACAAAGTCAGTGGAAGCACACAGAGTGTGATCCTGTGAGGCTTTTTGCTTGATGGAAGGTCAGGAGGGAATGCTCTATATAGAAATCCTTTTCCAAGAGTGATCCAACATTTTTTGAGAGCCAACCAAGAGGTTAATGAAGAGCAACCATGCCACATCAAACCTTTCTAAATCAGTTAAAATCAGGCTGGGAGGAGGGTAACCATCTCACTACATTGACAAGGAAAGGAGAATCCCCCCCCCACTTTCTTGTGAGTTATGACTATACCCTACCATTGTCACTGGCAGTTAACTTAAGCAGCTTAACCCTTATATTGCTGGTCTGCACTGTGCACACTTTTGCAATTAGCTAGAGCAGTGCTCCCCAACCTTTTGGTCCCCACGGACCGGTAAATGTTTGATGATTTTCCGTGGCCCGGGGCTGGGGTGGGGAGGGGGAGATGGGGGTGCAGGGGAAGGGGGGGGGGAAGGGGAGGGTGGTGGGGGAGGCGGGGGTGCGGGGGCTTGGAGCGTGTGCCTTGCGGGGGGCCATGGGATCGGCGGCGGCGGCGGCGCGGCGCCCGGCTGGGGGCATCGGGCGTGCCGCTCGCCCCGCGCAATCTGTTCCTTACGCTCTGCCTCAGCCGCTTTTTATCCTCTTTACAGGGAGTTTGTTTGTTTATGTTATAGCCAGGTACAAGTTCCACACATTCTTCAGTCAACTGCAGGTCCGCCTGGCAGTTGGTCTTTCCAGTCCACACCTCCTCCGCTTGCAAATCAGAACATCCTGGGGCGCTTTGTCACCGACTCCGACGCGATCAAGATATATTACGTCCCCAGCCGTTCCCCTTGCTATTCCCACCGACATTAGGCTGGCTCCCAGCGCCACGAGGGGGACTGAGACGGACAGCCGGTAGCCAGACCTTTGCAAAGACCACCGGCCTGCCCGTGGCAAGCGGAAGAAACGGTATTCGGGAGAGCCTCCTCAAGCGTTCACTCGCTTATTTGCGCGCCCCGCAGCCCCGCGCCCGCACCGCACGCCGTTCCTCCCCAGCTTCCTCCCGTTCCTCCCCAGCCGTTACCCGCCTTTCTCCTCCCTTGCCTCCTCCCCTCCGCCAGCCTCGTGACGGCTCTCCGGGCACGCCCTGCCAGGCGGCGGCGGCGGCAGCGCCCACAGCAGTAGTAGCAGCAGCAGCAGCAGCGGCAGCGGTAGCGGCACCCAGCGCGGCCGCCCCAAGAGCCGCGCGTGACGGACGGACCCGGTGCCCACGGGACGCCGAGCGGGCGAGTGAAGGGGTCGCCCGGCTCTCCGCCGCCGCCGACCCCACCCCCCATACCCACCCCCTCCGTGGGCCGTGGCCGGCGGAGGGGCCGCGATGGGCTCCACCGAGCTGCTGCTGCTGCTGCCCGCCGAGTGCGTCTGCCCGCCGGGCGTGGGAGCGGGAGGAGCTCGCCGTCCCTCTTGGAAGGAGCCTGGGGGTGGGGGAGCCTTCCTGGGCGGGCGGCCCCCTGCCTCCTCCTCCTGTCGGCAGCCGCGGCGGCCACGGCAGCTGCCCGGGTCGGCCGCCGCCGCCGCCCACCTCCGGCTGCGGCTGCGGCCTTCGGGCGGGCGAGCGGGAGGGGAGAGGGGAGGGAGGCCGGTGGGGGTGGCGTCCCCAGCGCCCCGGAGAGGCCAGTGTCCTTTCCTCAGCCCTCCCCGACACACACACACACACACACACACACACACACACACACACACACACACACACACGGCCACCTCTCAGGGAGGCGGGCAAAGCTCACCCGCACCGCGCGCCCTCCCCCCCACCACCAAGACTTGCCCCCCCCCGCCGGGTCTCTGGGCCGAGAAGGGGAGCCCGAGCGCCTCCCGCCGCCGCCGCCTCTCTCACCTGCTGCTGGGCAGGCTGCTGGGGACTGGCGGAACCCGGCATGCCCCGAAGGTGCTGCAACGAATGGTAGCAGCAGCAGCTGGGGCGATGGCGGGGGGTTCGCAGGGAAATCCAACACAGGCACGGTCCGGCGGCGGCGGCAGCGGGGGCTCCGCCCTGGAGCGCGGCCGCAGGGAGGGGCCAAAGGGCGTGCGCCCTGGGGAGGAGGAGGAGGGGCACCCACCTCCTCTTCCGACCGAGGGCCCCCACGCTGCGGCGGCGGTGCGCGCGCGTGGGGGCTCGCCAGCGCCTCCCAAGCACGCCCCTCTCCCCGCCCGGCCCCGCGCCCCGGCCCCCAGCTTCCTGCTGCTGCTGCTGCTGCTGCTGCTGGTGGAGGGTGAGGAGGAGGAGGAGGAGGATGTGCTGCCGCCGCCGCTGGCGGCGGGCAGAGGAGGAAGGCAAAGGCGGCAGCGGAGGCTCCTCCTGCGCTCCTCCTGCCTTCCTCCTCCACCGGCCGCCCGCGGGAGAGAAGAGGAGGAGGAGGAGGGCGGCGGAGGAAAAGGGGAGGAGCCTCCCCGGCCTCCCCAGGCGGCCCGGTGCCGACCGGTCCACGGACCGGCACCGGTCCGCGGCCCGGGGGTTGGGGACCACTGAGCTAGAGGGACTCTATTTGCAGTTGAATAACTTTGCCCCCTGAACCTCAAGCCTCTCCATATTTGGGGGGATTACAGGGAGGGGCTTGAGGAAGCTCCCCTGTTATTTCTATGCCAATACATGCCTACAATCCCTATTTTTGAGTACATAAACATAACCAAATATTATGTACTCAAAAATAGGGATTACAAGAATGTATTGGCATGGAAATCACAGGCTCTTCCTCAAGCTCTTTCTTGTAAACCCCTGCCCCAAATCTGCAGGGGTTTGGGGTTCAGGGGGCTGAGTTATTAAACTTCAAAGTGATCCCCTAGGAGAAAATCCAAATTTGGAGGGCTTACATGGAAGAGCCTAAAGAAGATACCCTGCAATTTTGGTTCCTCTAGGATGAATTGTTCTGTTCCTAGAGGAAAAATGGTGTTTCATTTTGTAACAAAATGCATCCTACTGTTTTGTTTCAAAATGAAACAATTTGTTACATAACAAAACAATGACACAGTGTTTCATTTTTTTTTTTCATGCCCATCTCTAATCCCTCCTCCCCAGCCTAAAACAGCTTGTGGGTGGTGGAGAAGCATGAGAACATTTCCCTGATATCCCTCTAGAGGGCATGGGAGGACATTTTGAGTAAATAAGTAATAAAAATTTTGGAAACAGAGAAATGCTAAGAGCCTTACTTGGGGTCCTGTGAGGCTGCATGCAGGCTGCATTTTGCCCACCAGGGATGTGACATCTGTTGTTGAGTTTTTTGTCTCCAACTCCTGGAGCAGAATTCCTCCCCGAGTAGAATTCTAGGAGTTCCATTCCACAAACACACCTGTGGACACTTTCATTTCACTGTCCTGTAGAAAAGCTGAAGTTTTATTTCCTGCTGCATTACTTCCTGGGAGTGTGTCATGGGAGTTGTAGTCCCATTGCCCTTTATGCTCTATAGAAGGGCATCTTCTAAAGAATCACCCAGCAACAATTGCATCAATGTGTTTATGTTGGCTGGAATTCCCAGAATTCCACAGAGTGATCTCTTGGAGAATTTTGGAATCAGGAATCCAACATAATAAAATAAAATATATACTCCGATTGCCCAATTCTGGTATAGACAATAAAGGTTGATTAAATGTATGAGCAAGTATGAGGCACCTTCCAATTCCATTTGAATGGACTTCTAATCAAGGAAGTAGAGAAGAATATTAATTTATCAATCTGAAAACAATTTACAATATGAACAATAATTTTCATTGTATTCCACGACTCCAATCTTAGTCTAGCTTGTCAAAGAACATTTATGCATGCAGGCCTAAATATAACATACTTGCCAAAATCAAAAGATGATTGGCAAAAATATGTAGGCTTTTTACTGTTCCAGAATGTGGTAAGTAAGAAGACAAAACTGCTTTCAGCTTTGTAGCTTTTAAATTTAAATTTAATGAAGGAATAACAAAATGTTTGTCTTCTCGATTGTTCAAAGTACAATGAGATAAATTCCTAGGCAACAAGGAAGACAAACTGCGAGAGGAAAACTAATATAGCAGTGACTCGAGACACTGATCTTTCACACTATGGTTTGCTATGTGTTTGCTTTGCAGAACTAACATGAGCTAAGATAAAGAAGCCTTCTGCTGTGTTTTGAACCCATTTTGAAAATTAGCTTTTATATGGAAATATTGTGGATAACAATGTATTCTTGATGTGGTTATATTTTGTCTGTTGTTTTTGTCATGCTTTGTTGCCAGCAGCCTTAATTATTACGTCTATAGGAAAATGGCATATAACTAAAAAGGCTACAGTTATTTTATGTGAAAGGTTTTAGCACCTTCAACATGTGAACACAAAATAGCATTACATAAAGACTATGGGACATTTGATCTGATCCACTTTTTCTTTCTAGCATTTTCCCATAAGTGCAGAGTCCGCTTTTTGGATCATGAAATTCCACTTGGCCTGGTCAACTTCATCTTCAGGATATAGGCCGATGATTTACATGTCTTTATTGACAGTGTCCTGCCACTGGCCATTGATTTTAAGGTGGTAATTAGTTTGGAAGATGGTGGAAGGTACCGGTCCAAGGACATGTCCATACTAGCGAAGCGAGCTTTCTCACATCTTCTCTGCTATTGATCTCACACCTAGTTGCTGTTGGGATTTGATCTGATCCATTATGATGACTTGCTTGATAGATCTAGAGCTTATCCATCTGAACTTATTGTTGTGAAATTAAACCCAGTCTCCTGTGCTTACAAGGCCTGCCCTTCCATAAACAAGAGTGAGAGGTCTGCTTCAGTAGGTTATTGTTGAAATTATGGGAAAGGTAATTATAAGCAAAGCCAGCCACCTTGGTTTCGGCATCTAGGGTAAAGGGATTTTTAAATCCATGAGCCCAGAACAAGACTTTGGCCACTCCACAACTTGAACTAGGTGACTGTGGACTGCCATTTGCTGTTCTCCCTCAGGCAGCGAATGTCTTGGACAAACCCTGTTTATCTGGATACAGTTCTCAAGCTTTCTAGATTCAATTTCTCCAGAAAATTCAATTCGACTGTCCACAGCTATGCTCCCCTTGGGGGGATGACATGACCCAGGATGCCTGCACAAGTAGGCACCTTGGAAGCCATTCACCCCTGCCTGCTATGGATTCCATAGCGAAGCCCATGTAAACAGGAATCATATCTGGACTCCGTATCTCCCAATCTGATAAGCCAGGATGCCAGTGAGATGAGCTGCAGGGCAAACACCCTCAGATAAGCTGGACGTCTAGGGGACTATGTGACCCCTGATCAATAGTTTTCCTCTCTGTTGATGATTGCCTGACCCTCTATTGATGTCTTCTTAAAACTGTAAGCAATAAAAGGCTTCTGCTGCATGAGGAAGCAGGGCACTCCACTCCAAGATCCCTCTGTGTGTTGCCTTGTCATTGCAACAACTGTCCTTTCAACTGCCCAATATATATCATCTCTTCCCTCAGCTTCATACTGCTTCTTTAAGAGGTAAAGGCCAGAAGTCCTCCATGCTGGTAGGGCATGTTAGTTTTCTATTATGTTGGGAATGCTTTCAGGTTTGGGTAGAAGTCAGAAGGAGCAGCTGGGCTTGCTGCAACTTTTTTTTGGGGGGGGGGGTCCAGAATGTTTTGTTTTGTGTTCTTAATATTATATGTTGTTCTTTGTTCAATCAATCAATTTTAATTTAAATTGGTTTATAGTAAATGATATGCCAGCTGAGCCCACTAAAGAAAAGGGTAGACCTAAGGCTGGCCTGGCAATACTGATATCTACAGTTCTGCAAGTACTCATCAAATGGGCTCCCCCTGTGGTAAAATACCAGTGGCTGGTCTTATTGATCTTGGTGCCAAGTCCCTGTTGTTGATTAATGTTTACATTCCCCCCTTTTCATCTAAGAATGCTACTAAACAAGCCTGGGAAGAACTGGAAAACTATATAATAGACCTTGAATGTAAATTTGCCAGAGCACAGTCATTTATAATGGGAGATCTTAATGCAAGGCTAGGATCAAATAACAATGCCCTTTCCCCCCACCCTTGTGGGGGTTAACTGAAAATCAGATATTTGTTCCCAACTATGACAGAACCTCTAAAGATGCTAAGGTGAACTATGGAGGTATCTGTTTGACCCAAATGGTGAGTCGTCTCGCCCTTATAATTTTAAATGGAAACCCCCTTTTTGACAAAAGTGCCAAATTCACTTATGTATCTGGCCATGGTAGTAGTGTTGTGGATTTTGTGCTGATCTCACACGTATTATCTGGTTGTGTATCTGCTTTCTGTGTAGATTACAGATTGGACAGTGACCATCTTCCTCTAATTGTCTCTATCTCTTTATAAAATGTTATTCACCTGAATACAAATTCCTACTTCCAGGATAAATCTCTATGTGTAACATAAAAGGCTATATTGGACAGGAAAAAACAGTAATAAGGTGACAGATTTTTTGGGTTCGTCAGAGGGGGAGCTCTTTAAAAACTCAATCATGGCAGCTACAAATGCTACCTCTGCTGTAAATAACTATTCAGACATGATTACTGCCCTAAAAGCAGTATTAACCCCCAAACAACCCCCCACAGGAGTTATACCAAGAGCAAGTGGCCCCAAGTGGTTTGATAAGGAGTGCTGTGCACTCAAAAAACAACTGAGATGGATATATAACCATTATAGGAGTGAAAATCTAAACACATTACCACAAAGATACTATACAATTAAAAAAGAATACAAACAACTTATAGCTGTTAAAAAGAGACAAGCAATTCAGGAAAGATGGAATGCATTGATAGAATCCTCATTAAATAAAAACTCCAAACTTTTTGGGGCAATTGTGACAGATGCCCTAGGTCCATCTCCTAATCCTTCATGCTGTAACATCTCAGCAGACATTTGGGAACAGCATTTCTCCGCTTTATTCAAAGATATCAAAGACAGCCCAAAAGATAGCTCCTACACCATAGATATATTCCACCTTGGAATCCAGTTACCCAATCTGAAATAAAATATCTTATCAGTTGTATTAAATCAGACAAAGCACCAGGGATTGACACAATTCTTCCAGAAATATTAAAAACCAACACAGCCTGTTGGGCCCCTTTGCTAGCCCATCTGTTTACACATATTAACAACTCAGGTAAATTCCCTTTTGATTGGTTAGAGGCTATTGTCATACCAGTTTTCAAGAAAGGTGATACAGGAGATCCATCAAATTACAGGCCCATCAGCTTACTGTCGGTTGTGGGCAAACTGTATGCTAGTTACCTAAATCAAAAACTAACAACTTGGATAGAAGATCAAAATATTCTGGGAAATGAACAGGCAGAATTCAGAAAGGGTAGATCAAGAATAGATCACTGTATCCTCCTAAATCATCTAGCTGAGAAATATATGACCTCTTATGGTAATGGTCTGTTCACCGCATTCATAGATTTAAAATCTGCTTTCAACTCTATACCAAGAGAGAAACTACGGATCAAGTTGTGTGATACTCCCATTGATAAGAGACTTCTGTATCTTATCAAATGCCTCTACCAGGGAACCACACTTCCTATTAGATGTGGGATAGAAGGGGAATTGACAAAATCTATCCCCGCCAATGGGGGGTCCACCAAGGATGTATACTGGCACCTATGTTATTTAATTTCTATCTAAATGATATGATTCAGAGCTGCCTTGCACCAGACTTTCATCCACCAAGCTTGGCTAAAACCAAATGACCTTTACTTTTGTATGCAGATGATGCTGTGTTGCTTTCGTTAATAGAAATTGGCCTTAAAGGCCTAATGTGTGCATTTATGGAATACTGTAAGTGCAATCAACTGAATATAAACATTAGTAAATCAAAAATTATGGTCTTTAAGAAGCATGCAGCACTAAAAAAGTGGAAAATTAATGGGAAATACATTGATCAGGTTAAACAATTCAGATACCTGGGCATCTGGTTCCACCAGAATCTTTCTTGGGCTCCCCATAGAAGGTCTGTAATACAGGCAGCTCAGAACACCAGCAAGGCCATTACCCATTTTTTCTTTATGAAGGGCGGGCAATTTATACCAGCTGCTATCCAGATATTCAGATCCAAGGTCCTACCCCAGCTGTTATATGGAATCCCAGTATGGATCCTGGGCTTCCATACAAACATTGAGAGTATCCTTGCAAGTTTTTTAAGGTCTATTCTTGGATTGCCAAAATGTGTTTCTGTCGCAGGTCTACGACTTGAGGTAGGCATCTCCTCAATCGAATTTACAGCCTGGTTACATGTATTCAGATATTGGATCAAAGTGTTATATGCTGACACTTCCTCTGGATATCTACATCTTCTGATGAAAGATGTTTACACCTGCTCCTGGTTAAAAATCTTCCCAACCAAATTGCATTTCTTAGGCCTGGCTATGGATTTTTTTTTCACATTTATGAATTGAAGACAGTTAAGTCCATCATTGAAAAACGAATTAAAGATATTGATTTCCAGTCTTCTACAGAGAAGGCTCAGAAAATTTGTTCACCCATGCATTTTGATTTAAATCTTGAATATCATCAAGGTGCAAAATATTTGGGGAAAACAGACAATCCCAAAATACAGACAGATTTTTTCAAGAGCCAGATTTAACTGTCTTCCATCTGCAGTTTTAGAGGGTCACTACAGTGGCATACCATATGAAAATAGATTATGCCCCTGCAATGATAAAGAAATTGAAACATTGCAGCATGTTCTTTTTATATGTAGTTATTACAGGGATGAACGTATCAGGCTTCTTTACCCTGTAATGAGAGGTCTACCGGGCAGATCCTTGGACTGGTATACAAATATCTTCTAGAAGACAGAAATAAGTCCATTACAGAACTTGTGGCCAAATTCCTTCTCTCAGCCCAAAAAACACGAAAGAGAATTCTGGTGCTTAACTAATTTTAAGTTTCTTTTATCTACTGGAATGTGTACTTGTTGGAATGTATACTGTATTTTATTGGGCCTTTGGCTGTAAAATAAAATTGATTGATTGATCTTTGTTCTATTTTGCCAAACAACCGTTAGTGAAGACATGCCTGTGTAGTATTGTTTCCCATAGATTCCTTCTGTCTAGTTTGGAGAACAAACGGTGGGGAGGGTCTCATAACCAGTTCATTGAAGGAGAAATCAGAGAGTTAAATGGATTCTAGAGGCCTTCTAGTTCAACCTCTTGTTCAGTGCAAAATCTGCAATTCAGGTTCTGATTTGTTGTTGTTGTTCAGTCGTTCAGTTGTGTCCGACTCTTCATGATCCCATGGACCAGAGCTCACCAGGCCTTCCTATCTTCCACTGCCTCCCGGAGTTTGGTCAAATCCATATTGGCTGCATCGATGACACCATCCAACCATCTCATTCTCTGCTGTTCTCTTCCTTTTGCCTTCAATCTTTCCCAACATCAGGGACTTTTCCAAGGACTCCTCTCTCCTCATGAGGTGGCCAAAGTACTGGAGCCTCAGCTTCAAAATATGTCCTTCCAGTGAACATTCGGGGTTGATTTCTTTCAGGATGGATAGGTTTGATCTCCTTGCAGTCCAGGAGACTCTCAAGACTCTCTTCCAGCACCACAGGTCAAAAGCATCAATTCTGTGGCGATCAGCCTTCTTTATAGTCCAGCTCTCACTTCCATACATCACTACTGGAAAAACCATAGCTTTGACTATCCAGACCTTAGTTGGCAAAGTGATGTCTCTGCTCTTTAGGATGCTATCTAGGTTTGCCCCCTCACTTTCTGCTATCAGAGTAGTATCATCTGCATATCTGAGGTTGTTGATATTTCTTCCGGCAATCTTAATTCCGGTTTGTGATTCATCCAGACCTGCCTTTCGCATGATGTACTCTGCATATAAGTTAAAGAGGCAAGGTGACAGTATACAGCCTTGTCGTACTCCTTTCCCAATTTTAAACCAGTCAGTTGTTCCATGTCCAGTTCTGACGGTTGCTGCTTGTCCCACATATAGATTTCTTAGGAGACAGATAAGGTGCTCAGGCACTCCCATTCCTTTAAGGACTTGCCATAGTTTATTGTGGTCCACACAGTCAAAGGCTTTGGCATAGTCAATGAATCAGAAGTAGATGTTTTTCTGGAACTCTCTGGCTTTCTCCATAATCCAGCACATGTTGGCGATTTGATCTCTAGTTCCTCTGCCCCTTCGAAATCCAGCTTGCATTTCTGGAAGTTCTCTGTCCACATACTGCTGACACCTCCCTTGTAGAATTTTGAGCATAACCTTGCTAGTGTGTGAAATGAGTGCAATTGTGCGATAGTTGGAGCATTCTTTGGTGTTGCCTTTCTTTGGGATTGGGATGTACTGTAGACCGATCTTTTCCAGTCCTCTGGCCACTGCTGAGTTTTCCAAATTTGCTGGCATATTGCATGCAGTAGTACCTTTACAGCATCCTCTTTTAAGATTTTAAAGAGTTCAATTGGAATGCCGTCACCTCCACTGGCCTTGTTGTTTGCAATGCTTTCTAAGGCCCACTTGACTTCACTTTCCAGGATGTCTGGCTCCAGGTCAGCAACTATGCTATCTTGGTTATCAGGGACATCCAGATCTTTCTGATATAATTTCTCTGTATATTCTTGCCATCTCTTCTTGATCTCCTCTGCTTCAGTTAGGTTCCTACCATTTTTGTCCTTTATCATATCCATCTTTGCACGAAATGCCCCTTTAATATCTCCAATTTTCTTGAATAGTTCTCTGGTTTTTCCTTTTCTGTTGTTTTCCTCTATTTCTTTGCACTGTTCGTTCAAGAAGGCCGCCCTGTCTCTCCTTGATATTCTTTGGAAGTCTGTATTCAATTTTCTGTATATTTCCCTTTCTCCCTTGCATTTTGTGTCCCTTCTCTCCTCCGCTATTTGTAGGGCCTCGTTGGACAACCACTTTGTTTTCTTGCATTTTATTTCTTTGGAATAGTTTTCATTGCAGCCTCCTGTATAATGTAACAAGCCTCAATCCATAGTTCTTCAGGTGTTCTATCCACCAAATCTAGTTCCTTAAATCTATTCTTCACTTCCACCTCTGTATTCATAAGGGATCTGACTTAAATTATACCTGACTGGCTCAGTGGTCTTCCCTACTTTCTTCAGTTTAAGTTTGAATTTTGAAATAAGAAGCTGATGATCTGAGCCACAGATCATAGACTATATAGAGCTCCTCCATCTTTGGCTGCAGAGAACATAATCAATCTGATTCCGGTATTGTCCATCTGGTGATGTCCATGAGTAGAATCACCTTTTTTGTTGTTGGAAAAGAGTGTTTGCAATGACCAGCTTGTTCTCTTGACAAAACTCAATTAGCCTTTGCCCTGCTTCATTTGGAGCTCCAAGGCCAAACTTGCCAGTTATTCCTTTTATCACTTGACTCTCTACTTTAGCATTCCAATCCCCTATGATGAGAAGAACATCTTTCTTTGGTGTCAGTTCTAGAAGTTGTTGTAAGTCTTCATAAAAATTGGTCAATCTCAGAGTCTTCAGCCCCGGTAGTTGGTGCATAAACTTGGATTACTGTGATGTTGAAAGGGCTGCCTTGGAATCATACCGAAATAATTCTATCATTTTTTAGGTTGTATCCCAGCACTGCTTTTCCCACTCTATTGTTGATTATGAGGGCTACTCCATTTCTTCTATGGGATTCTTGCCCACAGTAGTAGATGTGATAGTCATCTGAACTGAATCCACCCATTCCTGTCCATTTAAGTTCGCTGATGACCAAGATGTCAATGTTTATTCTTTCCATCTCACGTTTGACCACATCCAGCTTACCCTGGTTCATAGATCTCACATTCCAGATTCCTATGCAGTATATTTCTTTGCAGCATTGGACTTTCCTTTCTCTTCCAGGCACGTCTGCAGCTGAGCATCCTTTCGGCTTTGGCTCAGCCACTTCATTAGCTCTGGAGCTACTTGTACTTGTCCTCCGCTCTTCCTCAGTAGCATGTTGGAGGCCTTCTGACCTGAGGGGCTCATCTTCCAGCGTCATATCTTTTAGCCTTTTGTTTCTGTCCATGGGATTTTCTGATTAAGAATCCTTAAATACTGTACCTTCAGGGAAGGATGTCCTACCATCCTGCAAGGTAGGCTGAACAATTTGAGAAGAATATACTATGAGAAAGCATCTTCTGATTTGAGCAGGGGGGAGTTTACTCCAGCATTTTAATTTCATTGGCCGACCTCATTTGCATTTTCCAAAGGACATTTTCTGCATGTAACCAAACAAAACCCTTTTCAGCCACCTGAAGATTGCCAGTTTTATACAGAAATCAAAGGACAAAGTGGCAGGACAGCCCCAAATCAGAGGACCACCAGTATAATTGCAAAAAATGGTTTGTCAGTAACATGGAAAACAGAAGTTTCATGGTGCATCACCCTTGTTTAGATGTTTGCTTGTGCCTGAGGAAGCAGATTATTGTTCATTGAAGCTTTACCTGGAATAAATATGCTACTCTTTATGTCACAACTCACACCCACACCCACACCCACACCCACCCCCCACACCCCACACCCACCCACACCCACAGAGTTCAGAAAATGTCTGGTTATCTATATCATCACAGACAAGATCTTTAGAAGACTGCTGGGGATTTAATAAAAGGCCTTTCTCTCACTCCCACCATCCTTACGGGTGTTCCTTGCAGGGACACGGAAGATGGCCTGCTTTGTTGCTTCTCTCCCACTCTGGAATTCACTCCCATGGGAAGCCAGGCTGGCCCCATCTCTGGTGTCCTTCTGCAACCGGGCAAATGCCTTTCTTTTCAGGCAGGCTTTTACGTAATGGCTGGTGGACTGAGATAAGTTTTAAATGAATTGTTGTGCATTGTTTTAAATGTGTTTTAATACTGATCTTAGTTATCATTTTAATATAATAATCATTTAATTCTGTATTGTGCAGAATTATTGGGTCCATTTTGGGAGAAAGGTGGGATAGAAATAAATAAATAAATAAATAAATAATATAGGTTTGCTGCAATACTGTATTCTCTTGCCTCTTGTCAGTTGACACTTTTCTCCCTGCTCTGAAAACATATACACAGTAACTAGAATATAATGGGGGAATGCATTAACAGTAACCAGCCCAAAACAAAAACCAAACATAAATAATTTTTCCCTCCACATTAACTATTTAAAATGTTACTTTGTTGTTTTTTTAAAAGATTATGGCCACAGCCTTTGGACTGGGCAGAATGAAATGAGTAGAACTGTTGGATTTTTATTATTATAAATGGAAAATTATTTCTGAAATGAACAGGGACTCATTGTAGCTCTTCTAAAAGCTTGTGTTATGTTGTAATAACTTGCTTTTCAGCTCTGAATGTGAATGCTTTTACTAGAGAGTGCTTTTCCCTTTTAAAAATAAAGGTTATTTTTTCCAGAAATAATGGAGATTTCCTTTTATCCTTCCTTCCTCTTCATTTAAGGAAATGAAGAAATAGATTCACAACCAGAGCCCAGCAAAACAGCACAGGGAAAATAACAATGGCAAATAATGTGACAAAATCAACATACAGTAGGACCCCAATATCTGCTGGGGATAGGTTCCAGGCCTTCCTGTGGATAACGAAAACCATGGATAAGAGAGAACCCCCCAAACCTCCCCAAACTGCTGTTTTGTGACAGTAGCTTGCTTTATGACTGCTGTTTTGCAATAGTAGCTTGCTTTACAGCTGCTGTTTATGACAGTAGCTTTCTTTATGGCTGCTGAATTATTATTATTTATTTTTCCCTGCCAACAGTGGATAACTGAATCAGTGATTAATGAATCAGTGGATATGAGGGTCCTACTGTATAGCTGAATGGTTCACCAGAGGAGTGAAAGTCACCTTCTCCTTTCTGTCTTGAAAACTTCCGTTCAATATACTCTATAAAATGTGTATGATTATTTTAAACAGAGGTATACCAATATCAGTCAACAGACTGGAAACAGCTACAAAAAGCTTTATGAGTTTAGCTTCCAAATAAAAACTTTTAAAAATTTTAACATAGTTAAAGATGTATGTGATTATTTTGATCAGCCTGACAAAAAGCCGAGGTTAGAAGATTAAGAATAAGCATGAGCATAACCATAAGAATAATAAGATGTCAAGTAGTACATTGTTTCTAACTTATGGTGACCTTCCCTAGGGCATTTTAGAGATGAAGTTCTCAGAAGTGGCTTCCCAGTCTCCCTTTCTGGTGGTGCTCTGGGACATTGCAACTTGCCCAAGGCCATGGGCTGGCTGTTCTGCAAGGCACAGTATTGAATGGAACTCCTGCTTCCTGGCTCCAGGTGATGCAACTCAATGAATTATCCAGCTGGCGATAAATTTATAGCTCTTATTTTTTTGCATGCTCTGTTGTTATGCCTTTAAGGGTGCTTTTACACGACCCCTAAGATCCACTGGAAACTTAAATTTGGACCAGAAATCTTGGGGGTTTGCTACTCTTGCTATGTTCCCACCCATCTGCACTCCCTTGCTCCTGCCTGCAGCAAGGGGAGGAAGAAAAAGAGGGGGAAAAGAATGCAGGCTCACCTCTGCTCTGCCATTGGGAGCTGCCCCGGGAAGCATTCCAGTCTCTTAAAGGGGCGGGGGGCAAAAAACAAACAAACAGAAGACGAGGATAGCCCGGCACTCACTGCTTTGCAATCCGCATCAGAAAATCTTCACAGTTGGAGACCAGGTACTTGGAAAATGCGCTGGGACGCGCTTAGGTGGGCGTGGTCATACTTAATTTTTTTAAAAGTCCGGAGCTGGTGGGAAAACAATTTTAAGCTCCGCATCTGCGAGCCCTTTGCCTCGGATTTTAGGGGTCATGTAAAAGCACCCTAAGAGATGTGGAGTGCATGAAATAAAGGCTGCCAAATAAAACCTATGTTATACAGAAGAGTAAGCATGATTGAATGGAGCTCTAAGTAAACATGAATAAATTTGCATTTCATGACACTGTGATGAAGTGGTAAGGAAAGCCCAAACTGCTTTATTTTATGGTTATGTTTTGCTAAAGGGTAAGAAGTAGGACTAGGGAAGAAGTCTGCAGTCTCAACAAGTTGTCTGTGATAATGTGCTCAACATTACTGTTATGACCAGCACAAGGTCATTTAATGGAAAACAGGTTTGGTACTGATCCCAAGAGCTGTGTTTACCACAAAAATGATGAAGGCACATTTTTTTGGTTTTAGATTATTCTCCGTTTGTCACAGATTGCCATCTGCATGCTTTATAAGCATGTTCTTTGTGAAGATTCTCAGTCAGCCTGGTGAGGTTAACTGGGAGTTGAGTCATGGCAACTGGACTTTTTTCCTTGTGAGATCAAAACGTTTTGTAACTCATCCAAGTAGCTTAGTCAGTCTGAGGGAAGTTGAGAGGTTTTCATTTTATACTTGGTTTAGGGTCATTAGGTGGGTAGTGGCCTGAATGGCCATTGTCTACCTAATGAGCATATTCAGATCAGGGTGGTGTGAAACCAAGGTAAACTATAAATTGGTAGCCTTCCACCAATTTTTTCTCAGACTGACTAAGCTACTTGGATGAGTAGTGAAATGTTTCGATCTCACAAGAAAAGAAGTCCAGTTGGTATGACTCAACTTCTGGAGTCAATGCAATTGGACTTATTTTCTTGAGAGCATGAAATGTTTTGCTGCTCATCCAATCAGCTTCGTCAGTCTGAAGAAAGTTGTTGTGAGTCCTCCATTTTTATAGTTCACTTTGACCTCTTGTCAAAGAAGATCCAGTTCTGGAAAAGAAGTCCAGTTACTATGACTCAACTTCCAGATAAACTCACCTGGATAACTGAGAATCTCCACAGATATATTCTGGATTATAAGCATGTTGCAGCAATAAACACACACAAAAAGTGAAGGAATTGAAAAAGCTATACTGTATATACATATAGTAAATATGGTAGAGAGTAGAAGACCCTCTGAGAACCCATAAGTGAGAAATAAAACAAAGATTCATACATACTCTTTTTTAGTGAATTTTCCAGTTTCTTAATTCAGATATATTAGGTCATATTTTAAATACCAAATATTGACTATAAAATACGTTCATTGAAATCCTGCATATGTCTGCTCAAAAGTAAGTACTGCTGACTCATACTCCTTGATAAATGTATTTCAGATGAAAACAGTTATTATTTTGACAGTGAGCCTTTAAGTGTAACATCTCATAAGGTGTATAGCATTTACTGTACTAACTAGTATCACATGTTATCTGTCAGATACAAAATAACAGTACAAATAAAAAACCAGATAAGAAGAAAATTTAATTACATCAGCTATCAAATATTGCTCATTATTATTATTATATCCTGCTACTACATACGAATTTCCAGTGGCTTTCTGATGATACACATGTTTAGCTACAAAATGCTGAAGCCTCAGATTCCAGATGTCCAACACTACAGTATATTTACCTCCAGCTACTCTCTAATATGATTTCACATTGGTTTTTGATCTGTCTTCCAGATTCTTTACAGTATACAGCTGTGATGAACCTGGACCTACTTGGCGGCCACTGTTTAATTTGATCAATAAATGTTCCTATCAAAATACTAGCGCCGCACTAGGGACTCTTATTATTGTAAAGAATGGACTTCAACACCAACATTTATGTTTTTAAATAAAACATAAAACTCTTATTGTGTTACAATTGGTTATAGCAGCTTAGCCAATATAATTAAATATTGCTTTTATAACTTGTTACTATTACAGTCGTTTTCTCTGTTTCATAGAACCAGCCTATTTGGCAGTTTTAGACTATCACACCTGACAACTTGTCTCCTCAGGTAGATACGCAGATACGCTGCTGCCTTGACCTAAATCACACAGGAGAGAGCTACAACAATAACAACAACAACAAGACCCTTTTATATGCACTACCTCATGGATTGGGTATGTAACATTCTATATTACATATTCCTAACCACATATACATATTCATAAATACACATATATATTAATAAATATCCCCTGTCTGTCACAACAGCTATATATGTTTATTGTTTCTTTACTGAAATGTTTCTGACCTGCTCCATATCAACAAATTTCAGGGTAGGATACAATAAAAACAAATACATTAGATGATGAAATACATTTTAAATATTTTTTAAAAAATAAAATATTTTAAACAGTTTAGGACAATTAAAACCATTACAACAAATGGTTGTAAACAGTTTCCCAATTAAAATGTTAATCACAGATCATCTCCCACAACAGTTAGTGTATCACTACTGCCATATTTTTCTGTCTAAAATATGTCCCCATATATGATGACACTCACTTTTCTAACCCAAAATTACAGTTCCTTAACCTTACAGTTCTCTCCTCAGCTTACTTCCACGTATAAGATGTGCCTCAATTTTTAGTCTAAGTATTTTAGACAAAAATATAATCTTAGACACAGAAAAATACTGGACATGAAATACTGGAAAATCAAAATATTTATTTATTTTCATTTACAGTTGGATTGGGCAACTGCCCAAGGTACAAGGGGCATTTTTACTTTCCTAGGGACCTCTGTGGGCTATGCCTTACCATGTGTCAAAACTGGAAATGATGAGAGTTTCACTTTCTTTTAATGAAATATATAGATTGTTATGGACCCCCCACCCTGGTCTGTTTCTCTCAATTGGGTTGCCACTTTATACCAGCACACAGGAAAACGAATTGGCCCTGTACTTAGACATTCTGTGTTGCCCCAAACACTTTGGACACTTGGTCTCCTTCTTCCACCCCACCGTCACTTGAGTGTCTAACTGTCAATCCTGGCAGTCTGTTGTGACAGTAGGAATGATCTCTAAACTATCGGGCTTGTTGTGGTGGAGTGTTCACCTCATGCTGAGGAGAATATTTTACTGAATCATGAAGCCTGATGTAATGTTACCAGAAACCTTTTTTTTTTAAGTACTGTATGTTTTTCTTCCTTTACTCCTTTTCACTCAGCTTTGAACTGAGTCAGGAAGGCAAATTAGGTGTTTATGTGATATAGCTAGCCATATCAGAAAATAAAGTGAGGTTTAATGCATAAAAGGCATTTTTGCTCTTTAGAAAAGATTAAATCACAAAGGGTTTGAATAATAATTAAATGAACAGAATAAAAGTGGATAGAATTCTTAGTGGTAGGAGTAAAAGCTCTTCAGTATATCTTTATATGACCACTAACCCAAACAAGATTAAGCAAAACAAAACAACACTCAAAAGCAAGAGGTAAAAGTGTTATGCCTCCTTAAAGAGTAACTGTGATGTTTTAATGTGAGCTTTAGCTCCTACTGTAGTTTCAATCAGCAATTGTGGTAGGTTGGGCAAATTATCAGATATAACTAGAATAGGGATGCAGTGAAATCTGAGGAAAGTTCGCAAATGCTGAAGAATCATGTGCTATAAGTTAACAATATTAATAACCCCTTCAAAGCATAGAAGCCTAGGCCAGTAGAAACGTCAAGAGATTATTTATCTGAGACAAACGAGCTAGCAGGGAACTACAGAAATAGCAAAAAAGAAATCATGTTATTACAATAATAGCAGAGAATTGAAACTGGGGTTGTTTTTAATTTTTTGTAGCAGAGTTTTCACTGAGTTAAAGTCAGTGAATAGGCTATTAAAATAAAATTGGTTTCAAAGAAGACAAGCACCTAATATTTTCATTTACTCAGACACGCATTTGAAGCTGAAATAATGACGTTGGAAGTCTGGTTTCAGAGAAAGAAATTTGATTTCTCAAATTCAACATGGTTTCCAAAGCTATGTGTTTGACTAACATTTATAACCAGATGAAAAGCCTGGTTTAAATAATATTTTCCAAAGTAATAACTCTGCCTATGTAGAAGAAAGAGAAATGATGGGAGGAGAGGAGATGAATTCATTTTCTACGTATATTTAATCAAAACTAAATCTTATTTTTTTAAATGTTAAAGCTTAGCCCTTTATTTTGAAGGTATAAAAGCCATGTCAACCCTCAACCTAAGTCATGTACCCACTTTGGAAAACTTTTTTTACTGACAAAAGTTGCCGCCTCGTGAATTATTTTTGGTAGGGAGATATTTGGAAGGAAAATGGCATGGGAAGCCAATCTAAATCCAACTCAACTTTTTTCCCCCTTCAGAACAAATATAAAATTACATTTTGCGCATTTTAAGTATGCATTTTTAAAAGTCTGTTTAATAGAAGATGTAATTTTGCTCTGATGTCTAAGCAGGAAAAGAATAAATTGAATGGTAGACATTCTGCATGCTAACGGGAACTGCCAAAATATTATACGAAGAGGAACTTGTAAGGATCTGTTCAAATGAAAACCTTTCCCCCCCTTAAAACTGCCAGGCTCTGGGGAGCCCTTCCCAAGCCTCGTCCTTTTCAATAGGACCACCATCTGTGGAGCAGTCATGTATGACTGTGCAATGAAAGAAACCGAGATTCCAATTAAAGTGAAACAAAATAACCAAACTTGATTACAAAAGTGAAACAGAGCATAAAAGGGATGTGCAATACACAAATGAATAAACAAACCCAACGTGATGAAATTAACATGAAGGAAGAAGACAGCCTGACTAGGTTGCTGTAGGAATCCAATTCATTCTGTGTCATTCCATCCTCACCTCATCAGACCTGTGAGAGTGGAGAGATGGTGCATGAATCTATTGACTACAATAGAAGTTGGAAGAAATATGTTAAAGTCGAAAAAGTCAAGCCATGCCTAGAGATCAAATTTAATCAGATTTGAGACTCTTGCTAGGAGTTGTTTGTGCACCTTTCATAATCTCTTGCAAAAATAAACACACTTTACCTGAAGAGTGCACACTCATTTGTGAAACTTTATGAGATCTTTCAAAGATATATAACGTGAAAAAACATGCACATTATAAAATTTAAACAACACAAATGGGAAAATTGAAAGAATGTCCACAAACCTTTTTCCATTCATGGGGAAATGTGGAAATTAAGTAAAATGCATAAATAAATACTAATGTAAGGCAAATTGTACACCATTTCAATGCAAAATTATTAAATTTCATAGAAAGGAAGACAATGGCATTTTGCATCTAGTTTTCAACTGTGTAATGAATGTGTGAGTAATGTTAGTGATTGTGGTTTGGACTCCTATCCTGGACTTCCTAATTATCTGTGCTCGGATGAACACAACCCACACAGATACATGGATGCTCATCTGTACCCAGGACAATATATTGTTCCTAACTACAGAGAGGACAAAGAATCCTGAATTATGGTGTGTCAGGTTTTCTGATTTTGAAAATTCATAAATGAGGGGTGCTAAAAGTTGCATCTTGACAGGATAATTTCAAAAATGTTTTTGCTAAATTGATATAATTAGGTTTTGCTTGGTAAATGAGTACAGTAGGACCCCTGCATCTATGAGAGATTGATACCGGGCTGTCCTGTGGATATAAAAATCTGCAGATAAGACTGACCGCTCTTATCCGAGGGTGGTGGCTGCAGCTGTGGCAAGGGGGTGGCAGTGACAGTGGTGGTAGGAGTAGTGGGAATGAAAGCAGTGGTGTCATGCTTGCCCTGCCTCCTGCCACTGGTAGGGTGCTCCCATGGGCTCACACCACTAGCAGGGCGCTCCCACCAGCTCGTGCTGCCAGCAGGGAGTTGGCAGGGCCTTTGTCCCTAGCCATCCAAGGATAACTGAAATTGTGGATGGTGATTCAGTGGATAAGGGGGCCTACTGTATGTTAAAATGGCACTTTTCTACACTTTCATGCAATTTCCAATTAATCTGTCTGCTGTTGCATTACAGAAATGATATGCTTTTTACAAAAATATCTATGTGAACTTATCTAAAAAAGTGATTTCTCTTTCTTGCAGGTGTCAAAACTTTATCAATGGGACCATATTCATATCTTAGTTGTGAGTGTAAAAGTAGCCCCCCAAAAGAAAAACTAGGCAAGGAACATTCACTCATATGAGCAATTTAATTGGAACTAGTCAAGACTCCCTGCCTTCTGAACTACCAACTCTGTAAGATGTCCTGAGAGAGATGGATTATTGCTACAAGTACAAAGTGGTGAGGATGCTAGAAACTATCCAGCAAGCAGTTTTGCAAAAGATATTTATCCCAAAGTGACTGAGAAGTGGGAACTTGCTAACAGCACTTTTGTATTCCCTGTTACAAATTCAAAAATCACCATCTTGCAGAAGATTCAAGGTAGTTGGTAGCAAGCTAAGAATATATTGCTTGGCAGGGGAGAGCTAGAAGCCAAAGAAGCTTTCACTTTAAAACTTGACAAGCTTTTTGACATTCTTAACTGCAAGTGTAAAATTGTGCTTTGTTGTGAAGGTGATTATGCAGCAGACTACAAAAAGGCAGCTCAAATTCAATGTACATGTCATAAGGAGTTGAACATCCCTGCAAATGAACTTGCTCTCATTAAGATTCAGAGAGGCAAAATAGGTTCTATTGGATCCCATCAAATTGGTCTGGCAGATATGCCAGAACATAAGAAACAAGTAAAAAAGAACAAACGGAAAAAGATGAGAGAAGACCTTCTGAATATAAGCAGAGGAGTGTGACGTCACCCCTTTCACAGACTGAGTTTTCAAAGGCACAACTGGGTTTATTTCGACATCCCACTGCTGTGCCACCAAATTGTGATGACACCTTCCTTTTACACGTGTAATTGTGATGGAAATGGTAATGCTGCCACCTTTTATTCACTTGGTAATTCTGCCACCTTTTAAAAACGTCGCCTCATGAATTGGGACAGACTCAGATGTATAATATAAAAATAATGACAAAGTTTATTGAGAAAATAATAAATATAACAATATCTGAGGATGGCATGCATTGCCTTTAAGATACAATTGATTTTATCAACTCTACAAGCCTCCCTGTCTTTAATAACTAGTAAACATTATAGCCCTCACTGCCTGACAGAACTTTCACAGAGCAGTGCTCTCTCCCAGCACTCACTCTCAAACATTCAACTTAACTGAACTCTTCTGAACTGCCTCAACTGACTAGGCTCCACCCTTTTTATATCATACCATTCCCCGCCCTCCTGCTGGGATTGGCTGATGATTTGTATATTCATTATTCCTGTTTCCAGGGTTTTGTCACAATACCTCCCCCCTTATAAAGAAATTTTAAGGGAGTAAACTTACCTCAGTTCTCTTCTGGAGTCTATTTAACTAATTCATACATCCTTCCATTTATCAGCTTCAATTCTGCATATCTATAAACAGTCACCCAAACAGCGACTGCCCAACTACAAAATAAACCCCAACAGTAATAAACAATGAAGGCCTAACAAAATACAATTGATATACAAATACCATATAAAAATACTAAAAGAAAAATAGCAGGTAAAATAAACATAGCACCACTGACCATGACAAAGTCAAAGTCAAGGTCCAATCCAGCAAGAAAAACTGGTGCCAGCAGTTGGGGGGGGGACCTATTACAGTGTGCTCAGAGGGCCCCAAAGCATTGCCTGAAGAGCCAGGTCTTTAAGGCCCTTCTAAAGGCTGGCAATGACTCCGCCTGCCTAATCCCAGCTGGCAGCTTGTTCCAATAGAATGGGCCAACCACCAAAAAGGCCCGGTTCCGGGTCAAAGCCCTATGGGCCTCTCTCATTGTCGGCACTCTGAGAGAAAGGGAGGACAAGGCTCTGGTTGGTCAGGATGAGGTGGATCTCTGGGAGATTCACTCTGCCAGATAGATAGGTCCCAAGCCATGGAGGGTTTTGTAAACCAAAACCATGACCTTGAACCTTACCCAGGAAACAACGAGCAGCCAATGCAAGCGGGCCAGGATGGGGGTGATGCTGGCATATCTGCTCGCACCTACCACCAGCCGGGCTGCCGCATTCTGGACCCGCTGCAGACACCGGATAAGGGTCAAGGGCAACCCCATGTAGAGGGCGTTACAGTAGTCGATTCGCGAGATCACCAACGCCTGCACTACCGTCCTGAGGGAGTCCACGTCCAGGTATGGGCGAATCTGGGTGATTAACCTGAGCAGATAAGGGGCTGCCCTGGACACTGCCGCCACCTGGGCTACCAGGGACAAAGCTGGGTCCAGGACAACGCCAAGACTCCTCACTCGATCTGCCAGCTGAAGGGTCAATTAAGATACAGAGAGTGAAGGAAGGAGACCAACAGAGGAAGGGGTTCAGAGAGACATAGTGCAGTGTAGAGAAAGAAAATGACTCTGCTGTGGAAGGACAGAGGAAAAAATGGGGGACAGATAATGGGTTAACTAGAACATGTTCAACAATTAAAAATGTAACATAACTTTTTCCTATGGGAATGAACCCAGTCTAATGAATAAACTTATAGAAGTGCCCTTCAGAACTGTTTGAAATGTGTCTTTTTGGACTAGTAACTACATCCTCGTTCTTAAAAATTGGAATATGTCATGTAAGCATCCCATTTTTAGTAGGAGTTGTAGAGGGATTGTTATGCTAATAAATGCAAGTTGTATTTGCATGATTATCAGTAACAGTTGAAAGTGCATCTGCCACTGTGACAGCCTGTTGTGCCCTGTCACCCACAGACTAAGAAATCAGAAATGCCCATCAGCAGATACTGAATATCGCTGGAATCGGTTTTGTCATGAAAAAAGGAGCCTCATTAACATCCACCGTTGGCAACACAGTCAGCCACAAATCGTAGCACATGAAAGTGAAAAGTGAAGCTTAATGATAGGAATGGTAGGCAGTTTGAGACAGCCTAGGAATCTGGGGCATTACTCCAGCTATGTGGGCAAGGGGGAAATATCATGATCACAGGCATAGGTGAGCTTTGTTCTGGAATATCTTTGACAGCCAGTTGGTTTCCTGGCTGCTTTCCATCTATGGAGCTTCTGAAGTGAGAATAAGAATTATTTATTTCATTTAAATATTCATTCTGATTTTGGAGAACACAATTTCTCTCCTTAACAGCAGGTTCCGCGTGTCGGAGAGAATGCAGAATGTTCAGTTTTTATGAATATTCAAAGTGGTATTGAGGAAGGAAAAAGTTTTGAACATTGTCTTCCCAGAATGGCCCATCCTGGGAGATATACAAATGAATATTTGTACTTTATTTATTTATTTATTTATTTATTTATTTTACTTGTATGTTGTGGTTCCTGCAAACAGCTGAGGGTGGCGTTGATGCTTCACTTCTTCCTCACTTTATAGCCACGACAATTCTGTTAGGATGGATGGACAGAGGGGATCAACCTATAGGCTTCCCCATAGGTTTTGTGTATGAGCAAGGTCTTGAACCCGCATCTCCCAAGTTGCAGCCCATCCCTCTAACCACTATACCATACTGACATGCAACACCCTCCTATATTTGCGGCTGGTACTAGGGTGGTGCTTTGTGTAGAAGACAAGGTGAATGACCCTTCACCCCATTCCATCTAATTTTAATTAAGAATCTCCTCAACAGTCTTAAAAGCTCTCCCAACCTCTTGTCACTAGAGATCAGCAAGAAACGCCAAAATTATTTCGTATTTTGTTTTGTTTTTTATTCATTTTATTTGGAATGAAATGAATATTTTTTTAAAAATTCATTTTGCTCTTTGTTTTGTTTTGTTTCTTTTTTGTAGTCAACCAGCCCTGCTAGTCAGCGGTTTGTTTGTTTGTTTTTGCTAGTTGGCACTTTTTAAAACTGCTTATTTTTACCTTTTTTTGCTAGCGCCGACCAGCCAGTCCGCAGACTGGGTCGGCGCTTTTTATTTATTTATTTATTTGTTAGTGCCAACCAGCTGGGTCATGGACCAGGTTGGCGCTTAGTTTTATTATTTATTTTGACAAGCACCGAGATCAGCGCTTGTGAAAATAAATTAGCAAAAATAAAACGGAACAAAATGAAAATTTCTGTTTTGTTTTGTTTTTTAAAAGGGCATTTAATTTTTGTTTCATTCTGTAATGAAACAAAAAATGAAAACGAAACAAAAAAATCATTTCGTGCCGATCTCTACTTGTCACTATTGTTGCCATACCACCACCAGTTAAAATATAACTGGCATGCTTTCGCATCACATTTAAGATGGCTCTATAATGAAATGCTTTGCTATGTCTAATGGATTGCACACAATTGCACCCCACAGGCATGACACAACAACTCTGTAAATGCCTTTGGACAAAGCACAGTGACTTTGACTAATTAAAGCTTCATGTCCTTATCAAGGGGAATGCTAACTGCTCTTCTTTGATACAACACATTACAGTATTCCTTTCTTCTTTCTCCAGTATGTATTCTTATATTATGCCCTATTAGGAGGGCCAGAGACTGAAATATTTTGGTATCTGAAATAAAGACAACCCACCCCTCCACTGCTGGACTTCCAGATATTTTTCATGTCTAGAAACAAGCTGAAAAGGTATTTGAATCTTTAACATGGGAGATAGGACAGCATCCTTCACTGTTTCTGAAGTCAAAAGGCTAGGTTAGGCCAGGTCACATGGTACAGACCGCTCTGTCATCCAACATCCTGCTACTGCTACTCATTCCCTGGTGTGGGCTGCCTCAGATAGCTTTCTTACCCTGCTTTGACAGTGTGCTTCACCTTCCTATAAGTTCAAAGGAGATGGGCAGGATGGAAAGTGCCAACCAAATGGCATGTCCTGATTTCAGAGGAATTTAAGAGGAACCTCTGGAACTTTTCAAATAATGGTATGTGACAGAGGGTCAACAGAGTCCAAGAGACTGTGCCAAGAGATGTTCTTCAAATATTCATCTAACATGAATATACCTGGGACAGATGGACACTTCCCCTCCAAATAGTGGATGATTCATTTTATCATCATTTTAGTAGGAATGGAATGAACACTCCTTAAATACCATGATCTTACCATTTTAGGTTATTGTGACTTGCTGAGACATCTCAAAGAAGGATTGAAAAGCTTCCAGAAATCCCTTGTCTTTAGCTGAGAGCAAGATGAGTTTTTTCACAAACTTTAATGGACTCCATATTTTATGCAATACATCTCCCATGTCCTCTCCCTTTCAAACAAACAGCACACATAGAACAAGCACAGAAGTTCTGCATGCTCCATGGACATAGGTCTTGATGAGGCGGAGGGGTTTGCATGCTTTAGTGGAGCCAAGAACTATGCTGGTGGTAGCATCGCTACCAGAGGAGTCTCCCAAGCCATACAGGTCTCAGTGGAGAGACCAGACTAACAGTGTCCAAACCCCCCCCCCAAAGTGTCTAATCCAGAGTGGGCAGCTTCAAACAGCACCTGATCCATAATGGGCGGCTGACATAATGGCCAGTAATGCCAATGAAGAAGGTAACAGGAAACTACTTTCCCAGGCAAATCTTTAATAATGACTAGAAAACATAAAGCCATAGTCCCCGGTCCCTAGCAGTCCTTCAGTAGACAGGTGGTGCTAAGACTCTCCAGGCCAGTTGTGAGAAGGAATGTTCACAGCTTATTTCAAAGTGGAAAAACCCACAACGCCATCAGGGAAATGGAAAGACTTAATATTGATATCCCTGGTGTCAGTGAAATGTGTTGGCCTAATTCTGGAAAGTGTGTAGTAAATGGATATCAAGTATACTATGAGGCTAACAACAAACCTCATCACTTTAACGGAGTGGGATTCATATTCTATCCAAACATCAGTAAGACTATCAAAAAGTTTGTGCCAGTGAGACAGAGTCATTCTTCTCCAACTTAATCATAAACTATCTTGGTAAATCTTATCCAGGTATATGCACCAATATGTGATGCATCAGATGATGTTATAGAAGAATTTTATACTCAATTAAATACTGTGTTATCATTTATCAAACCAATGGAGGTTACCATAGTAATGGTTCCAGGCAAAAATCAAAGAAGAAAAAGACAAAAAGACATGTGGCACCTTAAAGACTAACTTTCAGATTTTAATGTAACGTTTTGTGCACACATCCACTTCTTCAGACATATAGCAGCAGAATGAGATGTGCAATATAATATGTAATGGGTTATACATTTCATACCAAATATTCTTTGGCTGTAGTATGTGTATTTGCATGTGAGCCAGGCTGTAAATTCTTATAGAGTTGCTGTATTATGTGTATTTGCATGCAAGCTGGGTTGTAAGTTCCTATGGAGTGATTTCAATTCAAAGGTAGGACAAGGTCAACGGGATGAAGTAGTAGGTAATTATGGATTAGAAGTTGTCAATAAGTGAGGTGACCAATTAATTCTGTTATGTCAAGAAGAGGAACTTATAAGAGCAAATACATATTACCAGATGCCACTGCAATGCCTTTATACTTGGACTTCAAATGCTGATAGGAATATCAGGAATCAGATTGATTATATCTTGATTAATAAATGGTTTAGGAATTCAGTTAAATGTGTTAAAAATGCTCTGGTGCAGATATTAATTCAGATCATAATCTTTTGCTGAAAGTTGAAGAAATGTCAGTCAAAGGTGACAAATAGCCAAACTATGATTTTTAAGCTTCAGGACCCAGCAGTAAGAACTAAAGTTCAATCGGTTCTGAATAGAAAATTCAAAACCATCAAGAAAACCAAGATGTAAATGAATTTGAAAACACCTGGAGACAAAGCTGCTATGAATGAGGTGTGCGAAGATAAATTACAGATCATTGAGAAAAGAAGATCAAACCTTGGAGGACAGATGAAATTCTGGACCTCATAGATTGTAGAAGAGAGATGAAAAATAGAGATCCCATGAAATATAAAGAACTGCAGAAAGAAATACGAAGGAAAATAAGAATGGTGAAGGAAGATTTCTTTTCAAAGGAATGTAGTAAAATTGAAGAATTGGATGTTAAGCATGATTGATTCATTTAACATGTACAAGAAAATAAGGCAGGCAGCAGGTTTGTCAAGGATTACTAGGATTTTTCATGTGAAATTTGTTGTATAATTAACAAGCTAGAAATTCCTCCCAAAAATGAGGAAAGTCTTGGTAAACCAGGATTTATCTATCAGACTTCGTACTTTAATACTTCGATTCTTTGTTTTCAATATACTTCTCTATGGTGTTGAAACTTGAACCCTTACAGACACATTATGCAGGAAGATAAAATTCTCAAGACCATAAAGAGAAAAAAATTGCAATATTTCGGACACATAATGTGCAATAAGAAATACCATCTGCTTCAGGTTATCTTTCAAGGAAAAACAGATGGGAAGTGTGGCCTGGGTTGCAGAAGAACATTCTGTCTTAATTACTTAATCCAGTGGTTCACAGTGAGTACAGCTACTCTATTTAGAATAGCTTTAGATAAATACCAGTTCAGGCTACTGATCGCCAACGTTCTACGAGGACATGGCACTTGAAGAGGAAGATAGAAGGTTGGCTGATTGTTAATAAGGAACCACAGAACCCTTCAAACAAAACACAGGTCATCCTCAATTTAGACAATTTGTAAAATTGCCCAAGTGGCATAATTTTTGACACAAAATAAGCAGTTCTGTTAAAAAAAAAAGGGTTGGGCAATTGTGTGCAAAACAGTATTCTCATCAATATGAGAATTCAGTTGGGAGCCCAGGGATATTCTCCACATTGCTTGCCATTGAAAAGAATAATATTTCAGATATACATAAGGTTTTGCAGACTTATATGTTATGTCTTATACTCAATAACCAGAAATATTTCAAAAACTGGACAACTAGGTGGATAGGTACTCTTTGCTTATTTCTGTTTAATAATACTTTTATCTGACTTCATTTCTGATATTTACAGACCCCATGGACCCAGGATTGTGGATAACTATAGATTTTTAAGTAACAACACTTTATGGCTAATTTTAATGTGTTTTTCCCCTAACAAGATATGAACAATAAAATGAGCAAGCAACATTTGAGTTATCCTTGCTGTTACCTCTGACCATTGGTTGGCAATACTGGTAGGGAGTCTCGTTACACACTGCTTGATATCATGGTTGGGATCACAAGAAAATAAATTATTACTTGAGCCAATAACTAGAGATAATATTCAGAATGCCTTTCTTCATGCAGCCTGGAAGAAGGAGCAGAGTTTAGGATAGGGTCAGGGCTATATGGTCCATGAACCATATTTGAACTTTCATAGGTGAAAGTTCCCCATTACCAATTTACTTCCTTATGTGGACCACAGATATTCAGGACCTATAACTTATCCAATGCAATCCTAGTATGTACAGTACTGCTGTGCTTAGTGAGACTCACTCCCTGTTGTTATGAAATGAACATTCCTTCCTTTTCCTTAAGCAAATTGTAATCTCAGCACTCTTCTAATTAAAGTCCAGTATTTGCCATTTACTGTTGTTAGGCCAAATTGACTCTAAGGGGCATGTTAAGAATCAACCCTGCATTTTAATTACCCGGTACTGTTAGTGAAGGAACAGGTGTTTGGGGACACCTTCCTCCACTTCCTGTAATGTGTTCTTAAAGATATTGCCTACACTTGATTAGGTCCACGGTCTGCCTAGTTCTCCTACATTTCCACAGTGCCCAACTAGATATATGTGGGAAGCCCACAAGGAGAACATGAGAGCAGACACACTCTTTGCTCCCGTTCCCTTACAACTGTTACAGACAGGCAAACTGACATGGATACAAGAAGCCATCATGACTAGTAACTATTGATAGTCTGAATCTCCATGAATTTTGTTAATTCCCCTTTAAAGCTTTTCAAGTTAATGGTCATTAGGGATGGGCTGTTCATTTTGGAAGCAGTAGCTTCGGAAAGACCCACGCAAGCCCAGGTGCTGTTCGGACGGGTCCAAAAGCAGCCAATCACTTACCTTCTTGCAGGGTCGCATTAGCTAAACTCCAACCAGGAAGAAGTCTCCCAATGTCATCTGTCCTTCTCTCAGGCGCTGGCCAATCAGACAGGGAGGCAGGTTGACGCATCTCCCCGCACAGCTCCTGATTAGCCAGCACCAGGAAGAAGGACACATGACATCAGGAGACTTCTTTCTGGTTGGAGTTTAGCCCGATGCAACCCTGCAGGAAGATAAGTGATTGGTTGCTTGCATTTCAGATGCTTCCGAACAGCACCTGGGCTCACTTAGGTAGTTTTGGAAGCTACTGCTTCCGAAACAAACAGCCCATCCCTAGTGGTCATTATTACATTTTGTAAACTCCTTATATCTACCGGCCATCTGCTTAGTTGGTTTTAGTCCTTGATTTTAACATAGCAAGGTTTGGTATCATTCTGGGGATCATGAATCAAGTTTAGTTTGAAAAATATATGGCTTGGCACTTGGTTGTCAAAACATTGCCCAAGAAGGGAAAGGGATTTCCAATAGATCTGAGCAGGGGTTAGTCAACTAAGACTAATACTATTTAGCAGTATCTTGTAAAAGGAAAATCAGGTAAGACTATGTATTCAATCAAGAGCTCCATCTATATTCTACATTTGACAAGCCCATTTTTTAAAATAAAGAAATAGGGTTCAGAGGTTCACTGTCCACTTCTGGTGATGCGATCATCTGTCAGTTATGCTTGGCTTGGAAGGCCCCTTATCGTTTTATTAGCCGTCATGATTTATGAACATTAGTGAGATTTTTCCCTGCAATACGAGAGCAATAAGAGCCATGCCATGCAGATATAAAGAAAGAGTGAACTAGTTAAGCAGGAACAGCCCATGAAGATGCATCTGTAACAAGGGATGCTAATTCCTATTTTATAGCTGGAAGATTATGGCTGCAATTGTATGTATATTTAATTGAGAGTAAGCCCCATGGGACTGAGGAGGACTTACATCTCAGTAAATGCTTATAGTTGCACTGCAATGAGACCTACTTTTGAGGTTGTGTGTTAAGAGCTACATTGTCAGAGACTGTGGTGCTACCATTAAGCCTTGGAAAGTCTGCTTTTATTTAAAATGGTGCGTGTAGGTGCTTGGAAAATTTATATTTTGAACAACAACTCCCATCATTTGTCACTATGACCATGACGACTAAGGCAACAGTGGGTGTTGTATTCTAAGCCGTCATTTTTCTAACTAGCAGTATTAGGAGGACAGGATATACAACAAAAATATAGAGAAAGCAGACATGTGCGACGCTGGTCCGAGGGTCACCACATGTGGCTGCTATTTCCATTTTCCTGGCACTCATCCATTTTGCCTGCCAGCTTCAATTTCTCTTTCTGCAGAGTGCAAATAATGAGAACAGATTGTAATGCAAAAGCATTAGTAGCAATGAAGTTGCTTCATGGCTGTCGGTTTTAAAAGAGGAAACTAACCTTTCCCAGGCAGGCTGAGAAGCAGGAGGCAGATGGCCAAGGTCTGGTGAGGATGGATCTGACGGAGAAGACAATGGATAAGGTGCTGCAGGAAGGAGGACCGGAAGAGAGATTCTTAAAGGCAGTGATCATATTTAGTTTGTTACAAGGTCTGTCTCAGCAATCACACAGTAAATGCAGGACTGTATCGAATGTCTGGGAGTTCAGCTGAACCCCTTCATCCCCAATAGCCAGTCCTTCAAGCAAGCTGCTAAGTGTTTAAAGGAGTAGTTCACTGGCTGGGCACTATGCCGTGGAATTTTCTTGAATGGTGTACGAAAAAGCTGTTTTCTCCCTAGCCCTCATGGCCAATGGCTGTTCCATATCTTATCCAGAGGGATGACTACTGAGAGCTGTAATCCATTAAAAATAACTCTTTGAACTCCTCTCTTGAATGGTCAAACCTAGTTCCAAAGTGTGATAATTCCTCCCCTCCTATAGTGAGTTCCTTTTTGACACTGTAGATCCAGCCACAACACTTTCTGACCAGAAGACTCTCTCTTACAGTCATGATTGGAGTGACTATCAGGAACAGAGTCAGCCCAGGATATTTTGGTGCCTGAGGCAAAGGACAGGTTGCTCTCTTTCCTTGTTCTAGGTGGAATAGCCATATAGGCAGGTGCATTTTTCTTCTACAATGGAAATAGAACGATTCTTCCCCATCTCACCCATCAGCTGATGACAGCAATTTAGCTGAGGGCTCACAAATGAGGCTGCATAGCCCAGAAGTGTCTTTCCTTTATAGCCTTTCCCATTTGATGCCTGGGGGACATTGTTTCACTTTACCTAACAACAGAGCTGGACCTGACCATCAGAACAGCCTGTGTCAAAGCACAGCTATTGACTTGTGTGAAGCAAGGGATATACTTCCTCTGAGGGGTTAAGGATCACTTAGGAGAACACTCAAGAGTCAACGTATAAACCACAAACATAATATTTATTACAAACTGCTTTCATTATTTCTCCAGAATGAAGGTCTGCACACCAAGGCACTGATAGTAGCACCAGCAACTCTTTAAACGTCCTTTCTTTAACGTTCCTTAATGTACATCAGTTCTCTCACCCCTTGGGTCCGTAATGCTGTCAAGGCTTACAAACTTTCATGGTCCCAACCTCCTCCAGCTGATTATGTCCCTTGCCACCTGGCACACTTGTTGGTACCATGTCTGTCATTGCCATTGACATTGCTGGAGTGAGGTTAAATCATCCCCGTTGACCTGATACTCTTTTCTCAACAACCCTCAGGTGGATAACAACTTAGTCTTTTTTTAAAAAAATCCAACTTCTGCAAACTGGGCTCTTTCAATTAGTCTGGGACATAATCAACTAGAGGAGGTTTGCATTTTGCCTATGTAATGCCAGCACATACAGTAAAATGTGGGTTATTCTCTTAAGAACATAAGAACATAAGAAGAGCCATGCTGGATCAGGCCAAAGGTGCATCTAGTCCAGCTTCCTGTATCTCACAGTGGCCCTACCAAATGCCTCTGGGAACACATGAGACTAGATATCTGTCTCCTGATACCACTCCCCTGCATCTGGCCCTTGAAGTACCCTGGTTTTAAGCCTGGAAATTACACATCTCCATCATGGTTTGTAACCTGTGATGGACCTTTCCTCCCGGAATCTGTCCAATCCCCTTTTGAAGGCATCCAGGCCAGATGCCACCACCACATCCTGTAGCAGGGAGTTCCACAGACTAACAACACACTGGGTAAAAAAATATTTCCTTTTGTCTGCTCTCACTCTCCCAACCCTCAATTTGAGTGGATGTCCCCTAGTTCTGGTATTTTGTGTGAGAGATTAGAGCATCCCTCTATCCACTTTACTCATGCCCTGCATTATTTTGTACGTCTCAATCATATCCCCCCTCAGGCGCCTTTTTCCAGACTAAAGAGCCCCAAATGTATTAGCCTTTCCTCATAAGGGAGGTCCCCCAGCCCAGTATTCATTTCAGTCACTCTCTTTTGCACCTTTTCCAGTTCTACTATGTCTTTTTTGAGATGCGGTGACCAGAATTGTACACAATACTCCAGGTGCGGCCTGACTATCATATTCTATCAGAGGCACTGGCCCTTCATCTGTCCCAGTCTCCCCCTCTTCTTTCCCACCTGCTACCACAGTTCTTCTTTGGCTTCTTTTCTATATTCCACTTGATGGGATATCTTTTTGGTGAGCTTCCCCCCTTTCTTTCTACACCTCCAAGTCTCTTCAGCATCTGGGATCTCTTTGGAGTGTTCAGCCCTGGGCAATGCCCTGGAAAAGGAATCCAACCCATGCCTGTGATATAGCTCTGGCAGGAACCTCTGGAATGCCACTGGGAGTGCTCAAGCTCATGCACTCATTGTATGCGTATCATTTTCATTAATAAATGTAACTATCGGTAAAAAAAAATAGACCTCCTGCATACAGTGTTTCAGCTTCTATAATCTCTGATTACAAGAGTCTAATTGCAGTTATAAAACATAAACAAAGGGCATCTCCAGAGCGCCCATCATACAACCATCCTATAGTTAATGTACCAGAATTAAGACTTGTAACTGAGATAATGACACTTGTCATTCTTTGAAAAATGCATTGAGATTTGGTGTTGAAAACTGCCATGGGAACCCCAAGTATTTATGATAATGGAGCTAACCAACGTGTCAAGTGCAATGTAAAGTGATGCAGCACAGACCCAAAGGGATCATGTATATTACATTAGCATCTTAATAATGCAGGCAAAGTAAGAGAGCCAACAAAGCACATAAAATTTAACTTGCTGCAGATGCTCTCAAGCAGAGAAGAGAGACAGAAACACAGTCACTAATACCATCCATGTATAATGAAATTGCCCCTGTTTAAATTAAGCCCATGAAAACGTATCTGGCACACATTGTAGTTTGAAAACATTTAGGCTATGTTCAAGCCAAAGGTACATAACACTGATTTTAGTAAATGTTTGGTTTAAAATTGCTTCCCCTTGGTGGAATTTTGACTATTGATAAATTAAGAGAGGCTCATCAAATGAACCAAGTTAGAAACAGGAAAGATCTCTGGCTATTTAGTGTTCTAAAAGTTTACCAAAGAACATAAAATAGGTTAGTAAGCCCCACTAGACTCCTCTAGAATTACCTCTGAACATGTGGTTTGTGACAAAAGTAAGGGGATACAGTATTTGGAGTGAGGAGCCTTTGCAACCTGTGAGCTGCCTCTGCTTCTGAATATCATTTAGTACTACACAAATGTTCACCTTTTCTTTTGAAATCAAAGCATATCATGGATCAAGCTCAGGCCTTACGCCTGAGTAAACAGGTATGAGATTACACTGACCAAAGGACATGGCTTTGTCTGCAATACACCCAAAGAATCAGCAGTGTGCCTTCATTTGAAGGACAAAGGACACTCATTCAATGAGGGAGATGCACACATCTTAGTCAAAGATAGGTGGTTCTAGGGAGGGGGTCGGGGAGGACATACATGCCTTTATAGAAAATATTTTTCTCAACAGGGTTGGAGGATTTAGGCAAAATCTGTCTCCCATTTATCATGCTGCCCTTTCATCTATCCCCAGAAAAATCAGGACCACTTCACACCACCATCAGGAAGGCCACAGCTAATGACCCATGTTTAATGGGTATGGAAAGGGCTGCAGAGGTGTGGCTTTCATTCATCCCTGATCTAATGAGCCTGTTCAGACCAGGGTGACATTAAACCAAGGTAGAGTATAAATTGGAGGTTTCCTACCAACTTTCCACAAGCTAAAGAAGCTACTTGGATGAGTAGTGAAACATTTCGCTCTAACAAGAAAAGAAGTCCATTTGCTGTGACTCAATGCCTGGACTGCATTTTCACAGACATATATCCAAAGAGATGTATGGTTGTTTTCCCTTACCCTGCATTTGTGTTAATTCTGTTGAATATTTTGCTGTAGATAAATGTCACCTTATATTATTGTCTGTACAATGAATGAAGCCTCTTGGGGACTTGGGAGGTTTTTGTGAGTGAAGAGCTAGGCTGGCTGTCATTTTGAAAATGCTAATAATGATACCTACTTTCTGTGATTGCAGCAAAAGCTCTCTGGTGCCAGGAGTGAGCCATTAACACATCATGGCCGAGCGTCAAGGTGGCCACATTTAACAGAGGATATGAGCAGAAGAAGGTGACTAATGAACTCAGTCCACTGACTTCACACAGAGTTCTCCAAGGAGATTTTTATTTTAGTGATTACACAGCTCCTAGAAAATGTCTAAACAGCAGGTAGGTATAAAAAAGAAATGGCTTTGATTAAACACATGCACACTACCAATTGCCTCAAATATAAAACAAAATGTGGGTAGAAAGGGAAAGCTCTACCTTCAAATCTCTTCTGCCTCAGCAGTCAATGCAAAAACTAAGACAATGGGGAGCAGAATTATGCCTTTGAAGAAGAATTAAAATAAAAATCGAAGCTTAACCAAAAGTAAATATTCCCCGAGTGTTTTTACGTTATAGGAGCTCTTCTGAGTTTCAGTTACAACTAGAAGTGAAATAACTACAGAAGGCTTCATCAGTAGGGATGGGAGCTGTATTTCTTTTTTTAACTGCTAGTACCAAAATCCTCCAGGCAGAAATCTGGGAGGTGTAGTCCAGAAATACAAGTCTACAGACCAGTTGTATTTGCCTCTATTGCTTGCATTGTCAGGCACAAAGCTGCCCTGGTACTACTTGAGAGTTCTAGGGCCTCCTGAGTGGAGTGTTTGGGAGCCATTTTCTAAAGGTTAATATACCATACAGAGATCCCCATAACTCCCAAGGAACAATGAGGCACTTCTTTTTTTAATAGGAGGCTTGTCTGGAGCTAAGCAATGAAGCCTTTAACCTAGGGCCTTCTCCAAGCTAGTGAAATCTAGGTTTCTTTATAGGTATCTCTAGGTGTAATTCTATGCACTGGAACTCCCAGAATTCTGCCAGTGGAAATTTTGAAGGATTTTGGCAGTCAAAATAAAATAATATAAATCCATATTATAACATCCCTGTTCCTCAGTACTTTCTCACCAAAGTTGTCCATTTATTGTCCATACATATTTCCTTTGCACAACTGTGGACAAGCATGGATTTAACAGTATTGTTGTGAGGAAAACTACATGGCAACATCTTATGTATGAATGGATCCAAAACTCTTTAATTACATTGAACAAGGTAATGTCAGGTAGTTCTGTGCACGTCTGTACTGCTTACATGGCACAGGTAACCACTAACACACTGATTTATTTGTATAACAGATTTTAAGGAAGTCCTACAGGACAATGCTAGGGTATAATACTGGCCATGGAATTGTCACATATTGGAGTAAGCACAGTTCCATGGTCAATAATCAGTAACCACAGATTGAAAAAATATACCTATGACTCATCACAAAGCAGACAATTTTAAAGTTCAACAGAGTACATCTAAGGCTGCTATCTCACTTGGGTTTTGATCCTGATCTTCTGAAGGTCCAGCTTTTCCTCTTTGTCCCATCACATGATTGAATAAGTGGGACAGGAGTTCCCACGCCCAAAGCTGTTTTTTTTTTTTTAAAGTGCAGTTCAGCTCCCTTGGCCAGCAGGTGGCGCTAGCATTTGAAAAAAACACGGACCACTTGGCTGGGGGAAATTAAAGCTTAGGACACCATATGGAGCTTCCTGTTTCTCCGAAGATGAAAAGCAGTTAAAAAAAACAGTGCCGATCAGCCCCAGGAACAGCTGGTTGGTGCTATGAGTTAAAAAAAAAAAAAGAAACCCGGATCATCTGTGTGGTCCCACGGCATCTGCTTCCTTAAAAGGTGGATTATCAAAGTGAGGCAAAAAATTCCCTACCTCTTGGGGGAGTCACAGAAACCTCGCTTAAAGGGGCATTACCGGGTTTTCTTTTTTCTTTTTTTTCAAAAAGCCCCGTGGCCATGGGGACAGCATTTTTAGACACAGTTTATCTAGTAATTTAAACTGCTTTTAAATGGACGTGGGACCGAGCCCTGCATGTCCAAACTTCAGCCCTCCTGATGTTTTGGACCACAACTCCCAGAATTCCAAGCCTGTATTTACAATGGCAAAGGACTGTGGGAGTTGTGGTCCTAAACATCTGGAGGGCCGAAGTTTGGACATGCCTAATCTAAGATGTCCAGTAGTGTCTGTTTCCCAGTGCAGTGCATCCTGGTTGGGAATATCATTTTCTGTCCCTCTGCAACCTTGTCCCCACAATCTGTTGCAGAGCACTTTGAGGATACAAGGAACAGTTTGCAGAGGTGCAAGTGAGTAGAGGAAGAAAAGATAGAAGGGAACTCATAAGTAGAAGTCCATTTCCCAATTCAAAGCGGTTCAAAATAGATATCTTCCTCAATTTGCTTCTTTAGCAAACTGGTGTTGTAGAGGCACAGGAATGGTAATGACATAATGTAAAATAACATCATCTTACTTAAAAGCTACCTGGAAAAAGTGTAGCTTTAAGAATATTCAGAGGCTGATGGCAGTGGAATAAATCACGCATCCCTTGTGATGAATAGATGGATGTGGATGTGAGGAGAGGAAGCTCAAATTAAAAATACTATTATGTGCTCTCAAGTTGCCACTGGCTTACAGCAGCCATGTGAAGGAGTGCTCTTCAAAACATCCAGTCCTCAACAGTGCCACTCCGCACTTCTAAACTCAAGGCTGTGGCTTTCTTTAGGGAGTCAATCTAAACTGTATTTGATTGTCATTTTATTCTTGTCGCCTTCAACCTTTCCAAGCATTACTGTCTTTTCCAGAGAATCTTGTCTTCTCATGATGTGCCCAAAGCATGACAGTCTCAGTTTCATCATTTTCATCTCCAGGGATAGTTCAGGCTTGATTGCTTGATTTCTGACAGACCAGGGTATTTGCAAGGTGTACATCTATGCAAGGGGTAATTAAAATGCAACAATGTAAAATTTTAGTGTTTCAACATTCATCCACAGTACAAAGAATGACAGGCAAAAGAGGCCACTTGGGCCTTTTCATTTTCAGAAAAGTGAAATTACATAGTAACATTGCATACCCTGTAAACCCCCACCCCTGGTGGGGAATATGTAACCCAGGATGTGTGAGAATTTTAGGTATCTGCAAATTAAATATGAATAGGCAGCTTAAATTATTTCTGTCCTGACCTAGATGTAACAGACATTTCTCACTTAGCTGCAATACACAGCTGCCCAAGTTTTCGCTGCTCACTTAACTTTGTTTTCTTAGTCAATGGTAAGAAATACAAGAGGGAAAAGATTTAGGCTGCAGTATCAAGCTTTTGATTCAGACAGCCCTTTGATATCCAAACAGAGTTGTCTTTGAGTGAGGGCTTTGGCTGACTGGATGTTTTTCTTTGGTTTTATGCATTTTGGTCATATTTTAAATCTCATTTTTTAAAACGTGCTTCCCAACTTTTGGTCCCCAGATTTTCTTTTACTACAACTGTCAGGAAAGCTGGCCAGCACATCTAGTGGTGAAGGTTTCTGGGAGTTTTTGCCCAAGAACAATGGCGGTTGTTTCACGTCCCTGGTACAAAAAAACCCCTAATTTCACATCCATAGCATGACAGCAAAAAGTTGTCTCACCCATGCCCCCAGAACCGGGAACAGAGCATTACAAGCCGTACCTGCCCCTGGGCTGGGGAATTCTTTTGTCTCTGTTCCTGTTCTGGGACAGGGTCCTGTGAGGTAACAACTGTCACGCAACGAAGGCAATCTTCCGCTCGTGAACTTGCATCCGTCCATTTCTCTTGTACTTTTGAATGCTGTGGATCGACATTTCAAATAGACAAAACACAGGAGTTGTGGTGTCCCCCCCCCCAAGAAAAGCAGATCTTTTCACGAAACAAGGCCGTGAAGTAACATTTGTCACAAGACAAGTTATCATGACCGTGAGTAAATGGAAACAGGGAATGAACAGGGACAAAACCACGTGACCGCAAACAACGCTGTCACAGTACAAACGTAATCGCGGAAGAAGGTAGGACGTGAAGTAACTGCCAATGTTAGAGACCATTATTGTACACACATATATAGGAGTAGGTCCCTTGAACACAGGGGAATTTAATTCCAGCTCTCAATGCATGAGAGTGCATTGAGAGCTGGAATGATCATCATCCAAGTTTAGAAGCCCATTTTAGAATTATTTTCAGTTCTTTACAAGAATTAATCCACACACACTCCAGTAATATGGAAAGCCAATGGATTACTTGTTCCCATGAAAGACCCAATACAGGTCAATAATATTACTTCTCGAACAGAGATGATTTGTGAGAATAAGAGCTGCTTGTATTACCCCATTCCACTTCTCTGTTGATTTAAAACCTGAATAAATGTACACAATAAATGTATACACACACAGACACAGACAGACACAGACACAGACACAGACACAGACACAGACACACACACACACACACACACACCTCTATGTGTTAAATTAAGACAGTATCAGCATTTAGAGGTGAATCCATTGGTGATCATTAGGAAAATAAATAGTGTTTGCCAATTCTTCCTTCCTCCCTCTCTCCCTTCCTTCCTTTATTTCAGCATGCATAAACATTTTCTTTTGCAAAGACACCCAAACTCTTCCCCCACCCTTTTACTTGATGGAGTTGGGTATGTTTAGTCTGCTGAAGAGCAGACTGAAAGACAATGTATCTTCAAATGTTTGAAGAGCTGTCATGTGAAAGACAGAATGACCCCCTTTCCCCTGCAGCTCCAGAGGTTGGTCATGAAGTAATAGATGTAAATTACAGGAAAGAAGAATTTACCACAACATATAGGAACAGCTTCCTGACAGCGAGAGCTATTCAACAAACTAGAGCACCAGCTGTGCTCATCATACCTGGGCAGGTTCAATCTGGCCATGGTGACATGAGCCTTATTTAATATTTACATCCTCGCTGAATTACTATAATGTGTTCTATGTGGAGCTGCCTTTGGAAAGTGCTCAGAAACTTCAGTGGGTCTAAAATGCAGCAGCCAGATTGCTAACTGAGGCTGGTGTCAAGGATCAACCAACCTCTTTATTACAGCAGCTCCGCTGAATGAAAATACATCTCTGGGTACAATTCAAAGTCCTAAAAGTAACTCTTTCAAGACACGGCAGCTATCACCCACAGGAGGCCCGTCTTTGATGGGTCTTTGAGGTCCTTCTGCAACCAGATGATGACCTTTCTCTTCAGACAGCCTTTAATGATTGGCTGTCTGAGGGCGGTTCTTAAATAGAGTGTTGTCTCTTGTTGCTTCAAATGTGTCTTAGGTGCTGGTTTTGTTGATCATTTTTTAGTGTGGCATTTGTTTGAGTCTTTTTAAAATACAGTGGTACCTTGACTTACGTCCTGCTTGACTTGCATCATATTTGACTTACGTCCACTAGGGGCATGTTTGACTTGCGTCGCGGGGCTCCGAGTTACGTCTCGGAGCCCCGGCGCAAGGTCCCCACATTGGGTGGCAGCCAGGACCCATGGTCCCGGCTGCCGCCTCCAAACTGCTCCTGCCTTTGGAGGGAGCTCAGGGCTGGCCTCGGGAGGGGCTGGCCTCGCCAGAAGCCGCCACCGCCACCGGAGGAGAGGAAGAAGGGCCGGGAGCTCCTGCTTTCTTCCTCTCCTCCGGTGGTGGTGGTGGCGGCGCCGGCGGCGGCTTCGGCGAGTCCAGCTCCGAGGACCCGGAGCTGGTCCTCGGCGTTGCCGCAGGAGGGTTTTCCAACCCAGGCTCCAGGTCCCAAATGCGGCAGCGGAGGCTGCCAGAGTCGCCGAAGAGGACGACGACGAGGAAGACAGCGGCGGGGGCGAGGACAAGGCAGCGGCGGCGGCGGCGGCTGAAAGGTTCCGTGGGCCGCCAGCGCAAACGAAGGGGCCCCTCCGCTGCCGGTTTCTCTGGCCGCCCCAGCCCCTTGCCTCCTCCACTGCAACTAGCTTCCAAACATTGCATCCGCCACCGTCGCGGCAGGGGTGGTGGTTTCTTTGCCTCCTTCCAGTGGGCTGGGTCCGGGCGGGGGTCCTCCTCCGCAGCAGCTTCCTTGCACACACGCCTCCCCCGGGAACCTGGGAAACTAGCGGGGGAGGGGGAGGAAGCCTGGGAAGAGGCCCCAGGAGAACGGGGTGGGAGGGGGCACGGAGGGAGGCAAAGAGAAGCCAAGCAGCCTCAGCTGTGGGGGTGGGTTGAGGTGGGGGGGGTCTGGGAGGGCCTCGTGGGCCACCCAGACTCCCTTGGTGGGCAGCAGGGTCTCTCTCTTTCTCTCTATCTGTCTGTCTGTCTCTCTCTCCCTCTCACTCACTCTCTCTCTCTCTCACAGACACGCGCACTCACTCTCTCTCTCTCTCTCTCACACACACACACACACACACACACTCTCTCTCTCTCTCTCTCTCTCTCTCTCTCACACACACACACACACACACACACACACACAGACTCTCTCTCTCTCTCTCTCTCTCTCTCTCTCTCTCTCTCCCTGAGCAACTGTGGGGAGGGGACACACACACACACACACATACACAGGGGGGCGGCACCAGGGGCTCCTTGATTGCTTCACACTTGGCTTGGCCCTGGGGCTGCACCCCAAACTTTCTGCCTGCCAAGATCCCAGCCCTTCTTCCTCTCATCCTGCAGCGGCTTCGGCAAGGCCGAGGAACTCGAGGTTGGCCTCACTGGGAGCCGCCGCCGCTGCTGGAGTGCAGTGAACACCTGAGCGGGCCGGCCTTCCTCCTCCTCCTCCGACCAGGCTGAGCTCCGCCCGAGCGAGCGCCTGGCTCTGCTCCAGGCTAGACCTACTTCTCCCCGCCACCGCCTTCCACCTCTCCCTGGCAGGCATACATTTTTTTAATCTTAATAAAAATTGTTAATGTTAATTAAAATTTGTTAATTAAAATGTGTTAATTTATTTCATCTACAATGCTGTCTTATTTTATAGTACAGCATGGATTATTGCTGTCTGGTTAGACAGTCAAATTTGTGTTAAATTGCTGTTTTCGGGGGTCTTTTTCATCGTCTGGAACTGATTAATCCACTTTCCCATTACTTTCTATGGGAAAAGTTCGTTTGACTTAAGTCATGTTTGACTTAAGTCCAGACCTCCGGAACAGATTAATGACGTAAGTCAAGGTTCCACTGTACTGCATTTGTATACTTACTGCTATTAGCTTTTAAATATTGTATTTTGATGTAGGGACCTAATCACACTTTGCATAAGAAGGCTAGTTTTACTGCTTGAAAAAAAACCCCTGTGTTACATTTATTTTTTGTTGTCATGAGGCATACCAGCAGGAATGTTCCCATTGGGTTTAATAATATCTATTCATTTCTGTTAGTTTGAAACATTATTGCTGGCTACACCATGCCATCAATTTATTTATTTTCTCTCTTGTTTCCCAGGGCAGTGCTGCCTCTTAATTTTAATTGTTTGTTTTAAAAACCCCTAACTGATATTAGAGATGGGCACGAATAAAAAAAATGGCATTTTGGTTTTTCATTTTTCGTTAAGGGGTCCGTTTTGGTTTGGTTTGGTTTTTTGCGAATTTTTGAAAAAAATTGTTTTTGTTTTTTCATTTTTCATTTTTACCCGCCTTTTGCGTGATTTTTAAAGCATTTCCGTGCGCAGGTGTCCCCCAAAGTCCCAGACCAGAGGGAAAACACTAAAAAAAATTGATGCTGGCAGAGACACAGTATAGACTAGGTACGCAGGGATGCTGCAAAGGCAGCGGCAGGCATTGCCCAGGGTGCAAGACAGCCGCAGAGTGACTGTACTGCAGGGCAGGGGAGGGTACTCACCGAGAGGTACGCATGCACGCACGCACACAGGGAGGCTGCAGGACTGAAGCTAGAGAGAAATCTCTTCTTTCTCTCCCCTAAGAGCCAGGCTGCAGCCAGCAGGAACACAGAGACACACACATGCCTGGCTGGCCTAAAGTGAAAATAACGAGTTGAAGAGACAGCAATCCCACCCTAACTCCCACCGGAGACTGCAAGGACGGGGGCTGCCAGAGCTTTTATGCCCTCTGTGGCTGCCAGACCTGCCCAGTCTGCAACCTGGGCATGCTATTGGTTGAAGTTGTCCAAGAATTTACATGATCCCATCACATGGCTTGCCTCCATTTTGTGGCTGGCAACATCCATTTTGTCATCCTTAAAGGGAAAAGAAAACTACATCACGATGGGAGAAGACAAAAACAAATGTTTTAAGGACCCCAACCCCCTGGTAGTTTTTATCAGACAGTATAAATAATTATCGCTGTGTTTTTATGGATGTCCAAGGTGTTTTTTAACATTTAAAACAGCTCATTTCATTGCGCGTCGCCATTAACGAAAAACGAAACGTAACGAACCTAATTTTCATGGTTTTGTTCGGTTTGTTCCAATTTCATCACAATGTTTATTATTTGTTTTGTTATGTAATGAAATGAATAACGAATAATGGAAATGAAAAAAGTTCATTTCGTGCCCATCTCTAACTGATATATCAATGTGGTGGAAAGTTATACCACTCAGGAACATTTGCTGTTTGGTGCAATAAAGAAGCCCAACCCTTCTCTTTTCCTCTGCCTTTTCCTTCCCTCCTTTAGTTGCTTTACCCAACCCCTTTGGAAGGGAGCACAATATTTTGCGAGGGCAGGATTAAAAACGACAGGGGAAATGCAACACTACTTTCTTTACAGTTCGAAGCAGGAAATGTCTGCTCAAGCCCTCATTCAAAGCAGGGGAGATGCTGTATCCTTTGAGTTGTTAGCAAAAACAACATGAATGCATTTCTCTGAAGGAGACAGAAGCAGTTGTTACTGCTGATTTGTTGATATATATCTGTCACAGATTTTTTTAAAGATACACGTGCAGTGGCCACAGTGTCCAGAACCCCAACAGCTTTGCAAGGGAATAAAGCAGTAGGAGCATGCACATGTGTTAAATCAGTAATAAGTGAATCAATTGATCATTGGTACAATTTAGAAAAACACTCAGCAAGAGGAAAATAAACTGGCTAAGAAAATGAATTGATATTGGCCATGCATTTTGGGCTTGAGAAATAACCATATCAGTATCACTGAGGTTCTTTTGACAGGCATAACCAGGCCCTAAACTGCCTTTGGTTTGTAGGAGAAAGGCCCAGTAAAAATATTTTAAATAAGCAAGAAAACAAACTAACAAACAATGAATGGAATGGATTGCCTTGTAAGGCAAGTAGATTCACCAATTGTACTAGATGAGCACCTGTTAGGGTTGCTTTAGGTTAGAATTTCCTGATTTGGTTTGAAGCTGGACTTGATGACTCCTTCAGTCCCTTCTAGTTCTATCCTTTCATGATTCTTTGATTCACGGGGTGCTCAAGCTCATGCCTCAGGGAAGAGTAAGTCAGAGATGGTGCCATTTGCCTCACTTTGCAGCTCTTGCACTCCTTGTGTGCTTCTATTGAGGCCAAAGAAATTAACCGAGGTAGATCTATCTCTCAGGACTATACTGAATCACCAAGGACAACTTTATGGTCATTCTACTGACTGCAAAATACAACCTTGTTCTGGTTGTATTTCAGACATGATTCTTTTCAGGGCATGAGACCTAGAACAGCTACTCATTTGTTTGTTTGTTTTTTCCTTCCAAAGTCTGGTTCCAAAGGATGCATTTTTAATGTCTAGATTCAAGATCACTGCCCCATAGACAAAGGGCAGCCTTCTTTGGCATAGAATAGTGTAGGGCTGCCTTTTTAGTTGACAGCACTTGTACATCTATAAAACATCCACCAGTGACACAGCAGTTGCAGATAGAGATAGGCTTTTCATTTTGGAAGTGGTCAGCCTCCTAAACGAACCGCGGGAGCCCAGATGACATTTGGAACCAGAGGAATAAAATCAACCAATCCCTTAATTGTGCTCTGCTTGCACAGGTTTAAACTCCAACTAGGAAGAAGCCTCCAATGTGTAATCTTTCCTTATCCCTGGCACTAAGAAAAGGAGATGGGATGATGCATTTTCCTACACAGCTCCTGATTGGCCAGTGCCAGGGAGAAGGAAGAGGCTTCTTTCTCATTGGAGTTTAACCCTGTGCAAGCCCATCACAAGGTAAGGGATTGGCTGATTTCATTCCTCTGGTTCTGGACGTCAGCTGAGCTCCCACGATTCGTTTCAGAAGCTGACCACTTTCAAAACAAAAAGCTGATCTATAGTCATAGAATCATAGAGTTGGAAGAGACCTCAAGGGACATCCAGTCCAACCCCCTGCCATGCAGGAACCCCCATCACAGGACTTATCCAGAGGCATTAACAGCTTGTCCCAGGATATCTGTGTTTGGGGTAGATCAAAGGGTCAAGTCTAAAAATTCAGACTCAAGTCCTAAAATATTGTGGGTGAGATGACTTGGATTTTTTTTAAATTTCAGGATGATGATAATGATAATAATTAACAAAGCCAATAAAATCGTAAGAAGTGTGCAGATATATCTGGCCTCCAAGACTTTTTCAGCATTGCGTATCTATTGGGCTATGGCTATTTTTGGACTCTCTTAAAGTGTTGATGACCTACTATGTAACAAAAAGCGTCTTGTTCATTAATGCACAAAAATTATCCACATTGTGGATATCTGAAACTGTACACTGGTTTCTAATCTGTGCTCCTGATAATGCCATACAATGATGTCAGGGCATATTCCCACAAAGGGGTTATACAAGTTTTGATTTTCTTCCTGACTTCCCCCAATTTCATTGCGAGCAGGAAATTTTCACAAGTCCTTGGCAAGATGTAACTGAATAAAATGTTCACCCATCTCCACTGACCAATTCAAGCTCTCCTTGGTTCCCATCATGGACGAGATAATTTTGTGTCTGTCTGTCATGCAGCTGTCTGTCTGAGAAAAATAAATGACAATCCTAAATCAGAATCACAAACAGAATATCCAAATGCACAAGGATTCAACATACTGTAGTGTAGATTTTAATTTCCAAGTGCTCAAAGTCCTCTGCCTCCAGGGGCAACTTTGTCAATTTCACTTTCGATTGCATTCAGAACCTTTTTTGTTTAAACTACTATATAAAGAAACAAGCAAATGTTGGTAAGTTCTTTCCAAATACTGTATTAGCAAGCCAATGTTTTTACCCAACCCTACAGAACTCCTAGCAAGTGTATTTGTGTATCCTTTGCTTTAAAAATATGTGTAAGTACTTTTTACCAACACCATGTTTTTTAAAAAACATATTCAAAGTTTTCAAAGTATAGTATATGTTGGGGTTTTGTGTGTGTATGTGTATGTGTACAAAAACATGTATAACAAAGATTAGCAGTGAAATCCTGTGCTTTGTCTAAACAAAATTAAGCCTCTGGTGTCCAGCACACCTTATTCGGAAATAAAAGCTCTTCAACAAAATGATTTCCTTCTAGAGATGGGCACAAACCAAAAAAAATGATGATTCGTTTTGGTTCGGTTTGTTTTAGGGTTCCGTTTGTTTTGTTTTGTTATAAATGAAGTTTTTAGAAAAAAATCATTTCGTTGGTTCATTGATTCGTTATTCGTTTTGTATGTAGTGTGTGTGTGTGTGTGTGGTGCTTGTGCAACTTTGGCTGGGGGAAAGGGACTTAATCTTCCTCCCAACCACTGTGGGTGGGGGAAAAAGCTACCCCAGCCAGCCTCTCAGCTGAGAGGCGCTGGCTTGGGGCCAGCATCTCAAAAAAACCGTTCTTTCCACCTCCACATGAGGAGGTGAGAAGTAGGGTCTGTTTTGACATTTCCCCCCTGCAGCAGATGGCAGTGCCGAGCGGGCGCTGTGCGCTGTCATCCACTGTGGGGAAGATCCCTTTAAAGAGACCCTGCTTCCCGCCTCCACATGCAGAGGCAAGAAGTGTGGTCTCTTTTGACATTTTTCCCTGTAGCAGATGGCAGCACTGAGCAGGCACTTGATGCTGTCATCCACTGAGGGGAAGAAGATCCCTTTGAAGAGACCCTTCTTCCCTGTCATCGGCTGGGCCCCTTTAAATATGGCCCAGACGCCACCAGGTGTTGACTGGGCCATTTTTAAAGGGGCCCAGCCAATGACAGGTCAGCAGGAGTTCTCTGAAAATACCCCTGTGGCCAGCGTGGAGCTCCTGCGTTGCCAACGGGGCCATTTTCAGAGGGATCCTGCCGAGTTGTCATCAGCTGGACCCCTTTAAAATGGCCCAGTTGGCACTGGGGAGAATCCCTGGAGGCGACTGGGCCATTTTTAAAGGGGCCCAGCCAATGATAGCTTGGCAGGAGTACTCTGAAAATGCTAGGGAGGGCAGCTCGATCCCTGGAACAGCCCTCCCTAGCATTTTCACAGGACTCCTGCTGGGCTGTCAGTCGCTGGACTGCTTTAAACCTCCCTAGCATTTTCAGATGGGTCCTGCCAGGCTGTCTGTTCCTGGGCCCCTTTAAACCCAGAACTGTTGGTACCAGGTTTAAAGGTAGCCAGGTTTAAAGCAGTACAGTGATTGACAGCCAGGCAGGACCCTTCAGAAAACGGGTTGGGAGGGAAGTTGCAGCGATCCCGCTGCCCTTCCCGCCCATTTTCTGAGGACTCCTGCTGAGCTGTCAATCACTGGACTGCTTTAAACCTGGCTACCTTTAAACCTGGTACTGACTGGGCTGGGTTTATAGTAGTCCAGGAACTGACAGCCCGGCAGGAGTCCTCAGAAAATGGTGGAAGAAAGGGCAGGCTTTTAAAATCCTTTTCCCGCCAAAGCCAGCACTACAGCTGATCAGTGGCGCTGGCTTCTTGTGGGAAAAAAGCCCACGGTTTCCCCACACCAATGGTAAGGGAAACCTTTCTCATAGGAATGCATTGCTTCAATGCATTCCTATGGGAAAATGAAAAACAAAACGAATGAAGCAGAAATTTCCGTTTCGTTTCATGTTTCTTTGATGGGTCAGTTTGTTATTTGTTTCATTAGGTAACGAAATGAATAATGAATAACAAAATGAATAAAAAATTCATTTCGTGCCCATCTCTATTTCCTTCAGTTGTTGGACCAATTGCACAGTATTTTGTTACATTGCTATTTTTTTCTCAGTCCCATTGTCCTGCTTCCCTTTTGGCTTTGAGGCAATCACAGGCCTTTGGAGGCCTTGCACACAGGGAATGAAATGAGTCTTCCTTCCCTCCCTCCCTAATTTTAAGACCAACGCACAGGAAGAATTCAGGGTGAGAATGGAAGTAGCCTCAAATCCAATGTGGCATCTAGGGAGGTACACCGTCAGTTCCTCTGTTTATGTTAGGACTCCTAAGATGGTGTTCTTACTCTGCTCTTGCCATTAATCTCACTGTACCATGTTGCTTTTTTGATTTTTAATGCTTGCACTCAGTACATAACCTAAGAGTGTAATAGATAGCAAGGGTTTAAGGAATATAGACAGAATGATTTTTAAGAAGGAAACGTTTTGTGGAAAAAAGCTGCCTGCACTTGGCGCACGGTGGCAACAAGGTAGTGGTGGTAGAAATAGTGGTTGCAAATATCCCAGGTGTCTCACAATTCCTATTGTTTTTGGCAATCATGGAACAGTTGGAGAATTGTCCCATTAGGAGCCAGAGGAAGACAATTTCTGGCTCTGGCGTGGGGCGTTAAGAGCACTTTCCCTGCCTGGCTGCTTGATTGTAGCAACTTTCCCATGTGAAATTGAAGGCTGCTTGCTGAGGAGCCACAATTGAAGCAAAAAAAGCCCTTTCCCCCTGCCGTCTGCAAAAAACTCTTTCTCGCGCTGCATTCAGCAGGGCACAGCCCTTTGCAGGGCCGGGAGATTGGCAATTATGCTGTAGGAGGACAATTACTTCGCAGAGACGTTTGTATAGCAAATACAGTCCAGGCTTGTCAAAGTCTGCCTTGCTTCGCCCGTCATCCTTCACCCACTGCTTCAAGATACCTGTCAGGACATTTGAAAAATAATTTTAAAGCTCCTCCCCCTGATCGGCTAATGAATCATTTTTGCCCTTCAGTAGGTGAACGGCTGTGTCCTCACTCCCTCTCCACCCCTCCCTGCCAGAGTCAGTAGAAGAAAGACTGAATACATTTTTTAAAAATCAGAAAAGGGCCAGAACAATACAAATGCAGGAGGAGGCGATACTTTTATTAGACTTCTGAATATATATATATTCATCTTCTTCGGGCTGTGCATCAAAACATCTTCACAGTCCTCAACAGCAATGGATTTCTTTATGTTACTTTGCCATTCTGGATTGCTGGAATAACTGCGTGTTTCAATATGCAATTTATTAGGCATTGTATTCTGACAGAAAGAGGAAATCTAAGAATGCTGAGGATTTTCTTAGTAGTCCAACAGTACTAAGTCATTGGCATCCTTCAGTCTCGAAAGACTATGGTATCATGCCTGGAGCAGAGATCCTAAGAACAACACCTAGTGTGACTAAATAGACCAATTCGGGAATGGCAGTCTCTACCGCACTGGGGACAGATGTATTCTGTTTCTTGCCCGGTCCTCGAGTTTCGTTCTTTCCATGCCTGCCTCTTTTCCTCTGCCTGTTGGACAAATGCCTCTTCAAATTTATGTAGACCATGCTGTATCTCTTGCCTCCAGACAGTGCGATCGGAGGTCAGGGTTTCCCAACTGTTGAGGTCCATTCCCAAGGCCTTCAGGTCCCTCTTACAGATATCCTTATACCGCAGCTCTGGTCTCCCTCTGGGGCGCTTTTCCTGCACTAGTTCTCCATATAGAAGGTCTTTTGGGATCCAGCCGTCATCCATTCTCACAACGTGTCCAAGCCAGCGTAGGCGTCGCTGTTTCAATAAAGTGTACATGCTAGGGATTCCAGCTTGATTCAGGACTATGCTATTTGGAACTTTGTCGTGCCAGGTAATGTTGAATATTCACCTAAGACAGCGCATATGGAAGGTATTAAGCTTTCTTTCCTGTTGGGCATGGATGGTCCAAGACTCGCTGCAATACAAAAGTGTGCTCAGTACACAAGCTTTATAGACCTTTATCTTTCTATGTTCTGACAGCTTCTTATTGAGCCATACTCTCTTTGTTAGTCTGGAAAACATAGTAGCTGCTTTACCTATATGTTTATTAAGCTCAGAGAGTGAGAGTGTATCTGAGATAGCTGAGCCAAGATACACAAAGTCATGGACAACTTCCAGTTCTTTTGCAGAAATTGTAATGCGAGGAGGAGAGTCCACATTCTGGCCCATTATTTGTGTTTTTTTCAGGCTGATTTCTAGTCCAAAATCTTTGCAAGCATTACTAAAATGATCCATGAGTTGTTGGAGATCTTCGGCAGAGTGAGCAGTAATGGCGTCGTCATCAGCGAAGAGGAGATCCCGCAAACATTTCACCTGTACCTTAAACTTTGCTCTCAATCTAGAGAGATTGAAGGGTTTTCCATCTGATCTGGTCCGGAGATAGATACCCTCTGTTAAAGTTCCAAAAGCATACTTCAGCATAATAGCAAAGAAGATCCCAAACAAGGTTGGCGTAAGGACACAGCCCTGCTTCACTCCGCTTCAGATGTCGAAGGGATCTGACACTAGGCCATCAAAAATTACATTGCCCTTCATATCCTCATGAAAAGACCTAATGATGTTAAGGAGCTTGGGTGGGCATCCAACCCGGAGGAATATTTTAAAGAGTCCGTCCCTACTAACCATATCAAATGCCTTCATAAGATCTATGAAGGCTACAAAAAGTGGCTGTCCTTGTTCCCTGCATTTCTCCTGCAACTGCCTGAGGGAAAATACCATATCAGTAGTGGACCTGTTGGTTCGAAAGCCACACTGTGATTCTGGGTAGACTCTCTCTGCAAGTATCTGGAGCCTCTTCAGTATAACACATGCATACAGCTTCCCGACAACACTAAGAAGAGAGATACCACGATAGTTGTTACAGTCGCTCCTGTCACCTTTGTTCTTATAAAGCGTAACAATGTTAGTGTCCTTCATATCCTGTGGTACTCCCCCTTCCCTCCATCAAAGGCAGAGGATTTCGTACAGTTCAGTGGCAATGATCTCTTTGCAGCACTTCAGAACTTCAGCAGGGATGTTATCTTTCCCAGGTGCCTTGCCAGAGGCAAGTGAATCCAGAGCCACATTTAGTTCTTTTAGTGTTGGTTCATTGTCAAGCTCCTCCAAGACAGACAAGCACTCAATATTATTTAAGACTTCTTCGGCTATTGTGTTTTCTCTGGAATATAGTTCAGAGTAGTGCTGCACCCAGTGTGCCATCTGCTGCTCATGATCCTGGATGATCTCACCTGAAACAGTCTTTAAGGGTGCAGTTTTCTTTTGTATTGGCCCTAAGGCCTGTTTCATTCCATCATACATCCCCTTGATGTTACCTGTATCAGCTGCCATCTGAATCCAAGAACACAGTTGCAGCCAGCAATCGTTAGTACATTTCCTGGAAGTCTGCTGGACTTTATTACGAACAGCTCGCAGGGCCTGTAGGTTGCGCTCAGTGGGACAAGCTTTATATGCAGTCAAGGCTCTCTTCTTTTCCTCAATAGCTGGCATCAGCTCTTCTGAGTGGGCTTCAAACCAATCTGCTGTCTTTCGAGTCTCCCTGCCGAATACTGATAAAGCAGTGTTATAAACAACATTCTTAAAATGTTCCCAACATTTAGATGCATTATCTTCAGCAGGGCCAGGAAGAGCTTCCTTGAGTACATGGGAGAATTCCTCCACTTTTCCTTGGTTATAGGTCTTACTGGGTATCAATTTTTGATCTTCTTTCCTTCTTCAGGTGGTGCAATCTCTTTGTTTTCAGTTTTACTTTGTTATACACCAGGGAGTGGTCTGTGTCACAGTCGGCACTCTGATAACTGCGTGTGATTGTAACGCTAGAGATGCTGGAGTGCCTGATGAGAATCAGGTCAAGCTGATGCCAGTGCTTCGATCTTGGATGTCTCCAAGAGACTTTGTGCTGAGTCTTTGTGTTAAAGAACGTGTTGCTGACACAGAGACCATAATAGCAGCAAAACTCCAGCAGGCCATTTTCGTTCATCTTTCCAATGCCGAACCGACCTAGGCAGGTGGGCCAGGAGTTATAATCAGCTCCAACCCTGGCATTAAAGTCACCAAGGATAGCTACTGGTCTTTTCTCAAGGATTTTCTTGATAGTGGCAGCTAGATCATCATAGAATTTGTCTTTGAGTTCTGCTGGAGATGATAATGTTGGTGCGTATGCACTGATAAGTGTAACCAACCCTGCTGTAGTGTGTAGTTGCATGGACAGGATTCTCTCACGTCTTACAGCAGGTGGGATAATGAGACCTAGTAAAGTATTTCTAACAGCAAAGCCAACCCCACATTCCCTGGTCTCGTTTGATGGTTTTCCCTGCCAGAGGAACGTAAAGTTCCTCTCCTTAACAAATCCATAGTCAGGTAGCCTTGTCTCTTGGAGAGCAACAATGTCCATCCGCAGTCTGCACAGTTCCCTGTCAATGACAGCTGTCTTTCGTATAATGTCCATTTCTTGGAGATAGTCTGAACAGCCAGGATTCATTGTCCTAACATTCCATGTGCCCAACTTTAGGCTTGAGATTTTTTTATGTTTATTGCATGGTGCGGAGTCAACGATTCATCTGCTGGTTTCCATCCTGATCTGCCTACACCCAGGTAGCTGCCACTTCCTGTTTTGTTCCCCCACTATTTGCTGCAAATGGTCCTCTCCAGGGCACAAGGCCTGGGTAATTTAATATGGAGATTAGGCTTTTACCCAGGCAGTGAAACCCCCCTCTCCATGTAGCTGGAGTGGTCAAATGGAACAGCAAAGCCGATACGATTAGTTCCAGCTGCGTCGCAGGAGTTGCCAGAACATGATTGTATACAGTCATGAACTGTCTCCGGGACTCTGGCTCTGGTTTTTTCCTCGAGGTTTACTCCTGAAGCCTTTTCCAATGAGGGATATAGCAACAAGGCAGTGGAGGTTTGAAAGAGTTTCCTTCTCCTGAGGGTGGTTCTTCCGCTTTTTCTGCCATTGGGGCAATGAGAGCCCTCTTCCACCTTCAAAACCGTTGACCGTCCTCTTCTGTAACCCCAGATGGGGGCCCTTACGAGGGGGCCAGCTGGACCAAGGTTTTTTAAGGAGGTATTAATCCTCCAGTTCTCTTCTTGCTCCTTGGAATCCTGCCCCAGGTTGCCCATTCCCCTAAGAGCAAGTTCTATAAAGTCCCCGTAAACTTTCATGTAAGTTCAAAATATACCCTCCTATTTGTTTTTCCTATTTTCCTCACATAATCAAGCATACAAATTCTGCAAAGATCATAAAAGAAAGTTTCCCATGAAATTGAATGGATGAAAATTCATTTCCAGCTTATTCTCCTTGAAGCTTGAGTTAGCTTTTTTATTGTTGTTGTCTTTCTTCTTTATATCTGTGACCTGCTGGGCGGGGAGCCCAAGCTCCGGCCGGGCGCAAAATGCAGGAACTTGTCAGCTCTCCCGGGAGGCGGAGAGGCAGCCGCTGGGGACTGGCAGAACCCGCCCCGCCCCAAAGGGCTGCAACGAGGACGGTAGCGCCGCCTCTCCCATGCCGGCTCCTCCTCCTTCTCCCTGAGCCGCAGCCCCCATGGAAAGGCTGCCCCGGAGGAGACGTGGTGGTGCGGCATGATGAACTGGGAAGGGCTTCCCCGGTGGTGAAGGCGGGAGCCGTGACGCTGCTCCGCTCGGGCACACCCGGACACAGGAAGCGCCGCCCGCCCACCCGCCGGCCGCCGAAAAGACTCTCCCTGGCCTATGTATAAGGTGCCTTATAATGTATTCCAGAACACATGACTTAGCTATAAATCAGGTTATAGATCTCTCTGTGTGTGCCAGTTCTGTCCCAACACCCATCACATTGTGATGAAAACAAGGCCCTTGGCAAGGCTGTAAACTTGATATTCAGAGATTTAGTACCCCCTCCTCTATCTGGAGAGTAGGAAAGAGCGGGGAAAAACTTGGTTTCATCCCTAGCAACTGAGATTGATGATGAAAGACTTTTATTCACAGATCATTTTGGGAATGGAGGTAGCAGCACACAGCTTCAGAAAGCTTTTTACCTAACAAGACCAAACTGTAAACTGACCAGCACTGAAGGTAACAGTGACAATTTTGGAAGTATATGATCCCCCACATTTCATTTTGTGCTGTTATCTTATCTCAAGACACAGTTCTCAACATTGCCGGTATGAAGATGACACCCACAGAGCAGGACCTAGCCATCCTTTCCACTGGTGGAACTGCTTCTCTAGGCAGAACTGGGAGAGAGGCCTATGAACCACCTGAAAACCTCATCCAGAAATTTTCTCTACTCTTCCTTTGAGGAAAATATTTGCCTCCCTCCCAGTTTCTGCCTTAGAGAAGCAGTTCCATCAGTGGAATAAGACAGCCAGATCCTGCTCTGTGAGTGGAGGGAGGGACAAAAAGTCCTACTTCAGCACCTAATGCAACCCCTAATACAACCTTATGTTCTTGATTCCCCTATTCTTGGTTCCCCTATTGGTTTCGTAGTCATTTGTTGATTCCTTTGCTGTAATGCTTTGAAGATGTTCTTGAATTATAACTCCCAGCAATCCCGGCCAGCACAGCTAGTGGTGGAGGCTTCTGCAAATTTTAGTCGAAGAAACATCTGAGGATCCAAGGTTGTGAACTACTGCCCTAATGCAACACTCACCAGAAGTAAGGAATTTTGCAGGCACAAGCCAAAATTTATTCCTACTCTTCAGCTTGCTACAAATGACACCCCCTACTGCTGTCATTGATGTTTGGTGGTATCAAAGCAGTTTAAAAATGCAGCTTGGGTCAAAACAAGATGCATGGAGAGTGTGTGTGTTGTTTTCAAAGATAATTGCATTTCTGGAGTTCTTTCCAAAGCACATTTTAACTAGAGTGTGCAATTCCCCTATGCAGACTTGTCTTTTACTCCAGAAATGCAAAGTGTTTTACTGCTGCCACTAGACATGGGCATGACCAGAAAAAATGACGTTTTGAGTTTTCGTTTGTTGGAACGGGTCCTTTCGTGTCAATTCCGTTTGTCGCAAAAATTTTCAAAAATTTGTCGTTTTGTTTGTCGTTTGTCGTTTGTTGTTTCCACCGCGATTTAGCGCGATTTGACTTCCCAGAGCATAGGGGCGTCCCGCAATCAGGGCCAGCGCTAGGTGTTTTTGCGCCCTAGGCGGTGGGTGGGGCGGCGGGGGCAGGCGGCGGGGGGAGAGGTGCGGGCGGGCAGCGGTGGCGGGGGGCCATGGGTGGGCGGCGGCCGCAGGCGGGCGAGTGGGCGGGCAGCAGCGCAAGCCGCAGGCGGGTGCTGGTGCGGGTGGACGGGCGAGTGGGCAGTTAGGATATCACTTAGGATAGAGGTTCTGTTCTTGGCTTGCACCCCAAATGTGTGTGTGTGCAAGCAAATTGAAGTTGGGAAAATAGAAAATAAATGGTAGTATATAATATATTTTTAAAATAAATCCACACCTCCCACTCCCAGTCAAACCTCCCCCTTTATCCAATATCAGAAAAAAATCCTCAAACCAAGAAATAAAGAATAAACTGCTATTCCCCTCAGCAGACAAAGCTGCAGGCAATCAAAGAAATTATTTTCTAAATTCAATTTCCTCCCTGCCTGCCTAACTTAAATCCTAAAGCCTCCAGCCTCCCTCCTCAATCTCGATCGGATCACATCAGCACCAGCAGCCAGCCCTCCTCCCTCAACCACATCCATACACCCGACTGCGATTTCTGGAAGGTGCCTCGGCTTTTTATGCCCTCTGAGACATCCAGAAGTGTCAGTCAAAAACCTGGCGATGCCATTGGTGGAATGGTTCAAAAAAATTGCATGGTCCCATCCCATGCCCAGCCCACATGGGCAGGTCTAAAAAAATAAAAAATAAAATAAAATAAAATAAAATAAATGCGACGTTTTATTGCTATAAAAAACCCACTGCTGCTACTATTAAAATTCAGGCATTTAAAATAAATAAATTTCATACGTTTCTGTGGTGATTTGGTGTGTTTTTTGACCACGATTTCAAAAGAAAAATTGCGGTCACCATTTTGGATTCCCGCCCACGGCATGGCATGGCGAGACGACGAGGATGACCCCCCCGCCTAGTGCAAGCAGCCCAGGACAGGAGAAGAGGGGAGAAAAGGCCGGGGACCCCTTAGAAACCACCCCTCTGGTAGGTGGCAAAGCCTCAGGCAGGCATATTTTCACCTGCTTTTTTGGCCGGGAGTCGGGTTTTTTAAAAAAAAGTTTAAAAACTTTTTCTGTGCTTCGCATCGCGCGATCGCCACAATGCCACAAACGGAAACGAAAAACCCAACCAAATTTTTCTTTTTTTGGTTCGAGTTCGAGTTCTGATGGCTTAATTATCGTTACCGTTTCCGTTACGTAACAGAAACGATAACCGAAAACGGAAACGACAATTTCGCTGAGTCGTGCCCATGTCTAGTTGCCACTATCTGTCTGCTGACTATCAGGTGATGATGTTGAAGGTTTGGGAGGGGAAAATAGAGATATGGGACTGTGTTGTTTTCATTGGTCCCCCTATTGGTTTAGTCTTTTGTTGATTCCTTTGCTGTAATGCTGTGAAGATCAACTAGAACATTATTCCTTCTTCATCCAACAAGTAGGTAGCCAATGACTCTACTGTATAAACTTTCCACAGGGTCCAAGTCTTATTATTTAGCCATGGGTGACTTTCAGAAGTGTAATCTGTCAACAACGGCATAGGCTTAATCTGATGCAATCCCAATTGTTCTCCCCCCCCCCCCGTCACACAGCCCTGGGTGTTACAGAAGTCAAGCTGTCCACTCTTGGCCCATTCCACACTCACCCATTCTCAAAGAATCATCACTCTGTTCTTCAAAGGCTGAGTTACTTTGGAGCTGTGCCCATACATACTTCCTGAACACATGCCCCCCCCAAGTCTTTTAAAGTGTCAGCAGAAAAATGCCAACATTAGTCCAGCATCAAAAGGATTAACAGCATGTACTTGTCCCAGAGGACTCAGCAGTACAGAGAGCATCAGCTAGTGCTCTCTACAGCAAAATTAGGAAATTGTGCTGACTTGGTATTGGCTTCAGAAGCTGTCTCTCCATATTTATGGTCTCTTGCATGAAGGCAGAATGAATGGTTGAGAGGAAAGAATGCAAAATATTCTGCTGGGGCTTTAAACTGGGGAAAGCAAAGATGGGGAGTGACCTTTTTATCAGGTTTGCAGTTAATGAATTTCAACAGTCCATCTTAATAGTGATACAGCAAGATACATCACTTGGGATCACCCAGCAAACTTATAATGTATTTACAAAAACATCTGGCACCATTCTTTGTGATGCTGCCAATTCAGAGAAGCTCCTTTCTCTCCCCATTTCAAGGCACTGGCTTTAATTAGTCTCCACAAAAATGCTGAAAATTCATTCACTCCCACCTTGCCACACACATCTCAACCACAGTGGATGCTCCATCCCTTTCTATCTATGATCAATCAAAAGAAATTGCGATTGAATTGCATTAGACTTGCAAGAGGCAACAGCAGCTGAGATAATATTTTAGAAAGTTCTAATTTTCTAGGAATAGCAGCCTTTAGCAAATAGGAAATACAAGGTAGAAGAAATGATCAAGAGAAAAGCCTGTTTCATAGCTTGGTTTACAAAACAGGCCTGCCTTTTATAAGAGCAGGCATCTCCCTGGGTCTTAGGGATGGAGGAGTTCAGGAGGTAGAAATTCTGAGTGAACCTCAATCTGGATTCAAATCTATAAGCACTGCATAGTTATAGCAACTTGCTACCTCTTACGTTGTATTGGTTTTTAGTGAGTGAAATGCTTGAAATTCTCTGTTAGAGCATTCTACTGTTATGGTGCTGGTGAATGTTACCCCGAAATAAAAGACCTGCAGCCTGGAAATCCACTTGGATTGAATTCCGTACATCTGTTTAGAGCCTGTCGTAGTACACGCTCTTTTCAGCGGTATTAGAAGCAGGATAGCAAGGGTGCTACCTTTCTTCCATTTCACACCAGGAATGAAGGAGGGGAGTCCAATCTGTGGTCACCAGAAGATGCAGGGATGTGAGCTAGTGCCCTCACTTCCCCATGGTTGTACTAATGGACTGTCAGCCTGCTTTGGGCCCACTGGAGATGGAGTGAAGGAGGTGGCAAGCAGTGGTTGCATCATCAAACTATGATTTGCTATGGGACTGCTACTGCCTTGGACGCTGTCTCCTTACTCTTCATGCTGCTTGATGTATATACCTTGTGTACCAAGATGTCAGTGTTCTTTCTCAGCCATACTGTGATATAATCAAGAGGTGTGTGTCAATCTGAGGTGTGTGTTTTTTAAATTTATTATAATGATTATAGTTTTCATTGTTTCAGGCAAACATCAAACAAAACAAAACAACTTTCATATTTTAATGCAACGTTTCGCGGACACATCCACTTCTTCAAACATATAGCAGCAGAATGAGGTGTGCAATATAATATTTGATGGGATATATGTCTCATACCAGATATTCATTGGTTGTAGTTTATAGAGTTGAGGGTGGATAGGGGATGGGGAAGAGGAGGATGGGGTAGAAGAAGAGGGAGAGTTTATTTAGTACAGATGGTGAGAAGGAGGATTTGTCCAGGCTCTGTAGATATGTTAAGTATAGTTTTATGGCTCTGAGGCCAGGATCTCTTTTTATGTTGTGGTATTATGGCTCTGAGGTAAATTCCTCAAGAGACAGAAACCAGATCAGATCAGAGAGGATGATGGTGTGTATATGGAAGAGACGGGGGGGGGGGGGAGAGAATGGGAGTTTTTACCTTAGATTCCATGAAAAAGTGGCAATATGGTAATATTACATTTGATAATGACTCAAGAAACCCTAACTTATGTTTAATCCATTCTTGTGTGTGTCCATGATGCATATGAATCTTATTTCAGCTGTTTCCCTTTGTATTCTTGATCTGTAATGATTCTATTCCAAAACTGTGACCTTCAAGTCCTTCAAGGAGTGTCCAGGTAAACTGAAATGGTTTGAGACAGGTTTCTGTGTATCGTAGTTTCTTATGCCAAACTTGTGTCCATTGATGTGTTTTCTTAGAGACTGTCATGTATGTCCTATGTTGAGTGCAGATGGGCATTGTTGGTAAAAGATGGCATAGATCACATTAGTTGAGGAACGGGTGAAGTTGCCCCTGATACTGTATTTGACCTTGTTGGGTCCTGTGATTGTGTTGCCAGAGCAGATGTGTGGGCAGAGTTGGCATTGGGGTTTGTGGCAAGGTTTAGTCCCATTGTCCATGTTGCTATTTTCTAATCTTGTGTGCATTCGTATTTGTTTGAGGTTGGAAGGTTGTCTGTAGGCAAGTATGGGTCTCCCACCAAAAGCTTTTGAGAGTGATGTGTTCTTGTCAAGAATGGGCTGGAGATCATTTAAGATGTGTGTGAGTGGTCTCACTTGTGGACTGTAAGTGACTATCAGTGGTGTTCTGTCATTTGGCCATTTTGATCTGTCTTGTAGCAGGTTATCTCTGGGTATGTGTCTTGCTTTGTTGATTTGTTCCTTAATCATGTGTGGTGGGTACTGTAGTCTGAAGAAAGCATTTTGTAGATCCCTGAGTTTGGAATCTCTATCCTGTGGGTCAGAGCAGATGTGGTTGTATCTAAGGGCTTGGCTATATACGATTGATTTTGTTGTGTCTTCAGGATGGAAGCTTGAAGAATGCAGATAGGTATACCGGTCAGTTGGTTTTCAGTACAGTGTGGTACTAAGATTCCCATATTGTAGTTTCACAGTGGTGTCCAGAACGTTCACCTGTTGTGTGGATTGTTCCAGGGTGAGGTTGATGTTTGGGTAAAAACTATTGAAATATCCCTTATATAACTGGGTGCATTGGTAGCATAGGGTTAGAGAACGTTGTCCAAGTATCCTGATACTCCAGCTGTGATGGTGTTGATGCTTGATACAATTGGTCAACCAGGGTTGCCTTGTTTATGTATTTTGGTAGAAGATAGAATGTTGCTGGTTGAGGTTCTTGTGATATATTCTGCAGGATTTGTTCACGTACGTTTCCAAGGAGGTCTTTCATGAGGTTCTGTAATTCCTTTTGATATTTGGTGGTTGGATCCGTGGTTAGAGGCTGGTAGAATTTGGTGTTTTGGGGCTTCCTGTTTGTAGCTTGATTAGTCCATGATGACCACAGAGCCGCCCTTGTCAGCTTCTTGGATCACTATATTGGGATTGTTCCTGAGGCTGTGTATAGCATCTCATTCTGTTTTTGTGAGGTTATATGTTAAGATAATCTCAACCCTTGCCCAGTGGCAGAAACATTAAATGTAGAGGTCAAGTTATTTGTTGTGGCCTTCTGGGGGAGTCCAGGTGGAATTATTTTTTGGTATTGTGGTGCAGGTGGAATTGTAGTAGTATCCTCATGTTGTTGGGATATTTCCATATCTTGTTGTGTGCATTGTGGTACAGCTGCAATGTTTTAATTCATATCCCCCTCCCTCAATTCTATATACTACAGCCAATGAATATCTGGTATGAAATGTATATCCTATCACATATTATATTGCACACCTCATTTTGCTGCTATATGTCTGAAGTGGACAGTCCACAAAACATTGCATTAAAATATCAAAGTTAGTCTTTAAGGTGCTACATGTTTCGTGCCTTTTGTTTTGGTTTTCTTTGATGTTTGCCCGAAATTCTTGAAAAAAAATAACACGGCTACTGTCTCTGAGTTTTCATTGTGGTTTTGTTGTTGTTGTTGTTTTTACTTACCTATTTATTTATTTTTGAGGCAGGCTGGATATAAATGAATTAAGCTTTCTGGAAGACATGGGCTTTGATAGAATGCTATATTTTCCCACAAGCCCACCAGAATGTATAAAGAGGCTTTCTAAAAACAAAGTATTGCAGCGTTTCATTTTGCATTCTGTTTGTCTGAAGAATACCGCTGGGCCTGGCCTCCATGGGCTTGCCCTTCCTCCTCTCCTTTCACCCTCAGGCTGCTCTTGGGATTCACTTCCTCTCATGAACCAAAGTCAGTTCTCTTTTGCTTATCCTCTGAATCTCCTTTCATCTGTTGATAGCTGGACTTCATCTCTCTGCCTCATTGACTCTCCATCTCATTTCAAACCTCATTGCTGAGAAAGAGCTTCATAATTTCTTTCCTCTTTATCTGGGATGAGCAAATGCCTTTGCACATATTTCTCTTACATGTTCTATTAGGGCAGGAGGGGAAGTGGAATCATGGTAAATAGCCCCCTCCTCAAATTGCATGTGTTTTATTCGCTTTGACTTTTTAAAGTGTCTAGCCCGAATGTTAGCTAGGAGGGTGCTTTGTGTATAGAGCTACATGGGAAGGCATCCTAGTGATGAGAACCTCTCCCTTCATGCAGGGTGTTCAAAAGTCCCTTCCGTCCTTCTCTGTCCACTAAGGCCACAGTCTCACTAAAGATTTCTGCGCATCTTAATTTGATGCGTATTTTTTTTAAGGCAGTCACATGGTTTTTGATGTGCAGTTAGTGTCCTGTCAACAGGATAGTATTTTACTGCTCTGTGCCTGTCTCTACTTGCTTACTGCACATCTTTTCCCTTTTTTTCTGGGTCGATTTTCTAAGTCTCTGTTGCAGGAAGTGGCAGGAAAAGGGGTACAAAGCTAATTACTGCATATTTTCTGGGGTCACACCTCACTAGAGCAGCAAAGAACTATACATCTTTAAGGGAAGTTTTTTAAACCAACCCCTAGTGGTGGTTTAAAAAACTTTGGTGAAAATGCGCTTCCAGGGGCGTGGTCGGTTGGTGTACCAAATTACTTTCCTTCATGGTTAGGACACAATCTTTTACTGCGCAGTTCACCGCAGCAAAAATGAGTAGAAAACGCTGGTGAGACCGCGGCCTAAGAAAGAGCAAATGACTCAGCATGCAGTACTAGGTGTTATTCTCTTTCCTTTTGCTCTGCTCCCTCACACATTTCTTTTCCATTAAGCCAGAGGTAGTGGCAGTGGCAGCAGAGGTGAGTAGCAGCTGATGGCCAGGATGGATGTCTTCAAGCTGAGGCTGGAGCTCCAGGGATGCCAGGTCTCAAGGTGTTGGTTGCAGTTTCGCATAAGCGCTATGCCACTCTGCATCCCCAATTGGAGAGACAAAATGTAGGGAATGGCATGGAAAATGGAGAAATTTGTTTTTTTTTTCTTTTTAAAAAGTGAGGTGAGCAAGAGATGGATTAGAAGACCTGTTTGGAAAGCTTCAAGATCCAGAGACTCCACTTGATAACCCGAAACCAAATATCACCTAACATTGTGCCTCCAATAGAAGACTGACATCCAGTGGACTTCAATGGTAAAACCTCCTCTCAATTCAATTTGGTTAATAATCATTAAACAACTGTTAAGATGGTGGTTCCAAGGGCCAGGGCTAAAGCACCTGAGCCACCTACAGTAAATCACCTGCTCAGATAATAGAACCAGATATAGAAACACTTTAGAGCAGTTTTGAAAAGATGCTGGACTTAAAGTCACAGAATTTGGAGGACTGGCTTAGTAACTTTAAAAGTCAAATTGCCAGAGACATTTAAAATTTTTGATAGTTCATCCAACTATAAAAGACCCAACTTCAATTGGGAAAGCCTAAACAGAGACCTTGAAAGCTTAAATGGAAGTAATGGATAAACAAATGGCTAGCCAAACCAATCAGCTAAACATGCTTGAACTGAAAGCTAAGCAACATGTTCTAAGATTTTGGGTAATACCAGAGATTCCAAAGGGGCAAACAAGAGAAATAATGGTATCTGAACAAACTTTCAGCAAGAAGATCGACAATGGGTGGATGCTGAAATAGACAAAGACACAGAGTTCACATAATAAGGTGCTAAGGGACTAAGTAATTCATTTTGTGAGGAAAAATTCAAGATACAGAATTCTGCAGCTGCACTATAAGAATAAACAAATTTATAATAAGCACAAGAATAAGCAAATTGATAATAAGCACATTATTAGAAATGCCCCTCAGAATTCTGCAAGGAAAAAAGACTATGCTGTCCTGGTTCGAAGATGAAACAAAGTAATATAATTTTTAGATGGGAGTATGTGGAAGGAGCTAGTTTCAAATACCAGCAGAGGAGCTATAGAACAAATACTGTACAGGAGGCAAAGAAACTTTTGGAAAATTGGACACACAAAGACAAAACCTGTGGAAGAAGGACTCCAGTTTGGACTTTTCTATTTCCAAGATATAATGGATTACAACTGCTTGTTGTGGAATATTAATGGACCTAATTCTCCCCTTAGAAGAAGAAAAGGTATTTCAATAATTGAAATAACAGAAACAGGTGTTATTTGTTTGCAAGTGACTCACATTAGAAAATACTTAATTCACAAGGGTTTGGGTCAAGAATATATGTACTGCTAGTAGTTAAAATGGTGTGGTAGTGTTCTTAAAGATCAGTTGGTCAGAGTTCATAATCTCAGATGAGCAAGGGAGATTTGTGGGGGTAAAGACAGAATTTAATGGGATCAGAACTTTGGTCTTGGGGATATACTGTATGTACCCAAGTGAAGACAAATCCTTTATTTATTTATTTATTTATTATTTTATTTTATTTGTTATATTTGTATCCCGCTTATCTTCTAAAATAGAACTCTAAGCGGCGAACAGCGGGCGACCAAGCGCCGATCAAACAACCAACAAAATACAATACTCAAAATAAACAGCATCAATATAAAAGGGTATGGAACATAGAATCCTGGTGCATCCCAGTACGCCAAAAGGCGTAGGTCCCAGCAATTAAAAGGCACCAATGGTCAACAATTAATAAATTCAACAATTAATAAATTCGACAGCGATGGCGGGATAAGAGAAAAAAAATTAAATTAGATTAAGACTCGCCAAAGGCCTCTTGAAATAAAAAGGTTTTTAAGGCTTTCCGAAAGGCCTGCAGGGACTCTGCAGAACGCACTTCACTGGGGATGGAGTTCCATAAGGAAGGGGCTGCCACAGAGAAGGCCCGGTTCCAGGTAACCGTCTTCCGGGCCTCTCGTGGAGTGGCAACCCGCAACGAGTGCGCTCGCACCTGCCGAACAGGACGGGCCGAGGTGGATCGCTGAACGACACGCTCAAATATTGTTCAAATATCTGATGGATAAATTGTTGGATTTACCATACACCAGCTGGTGTCCATTGGGTGATTGTGGTATGCAGTGCTTAGTTTATAGAAAGTTAGAGAAAGTGATTACAATCTTCCAAGGAAAGCTATCCAAATTTTGTTTTGATTTATTTGAAAGCCTAGGTTTGGTGAATATTTGAAGGTAAAAAATGGGGATTCCAGAGAATGTATCTGTTTCTCAGAAATTATCCATTTCAAGATGAGATGCATTACAGGTCTCTGGAAAACACACAAATATATAAGACATGAGTGTTACACCATTGCAGGCAAATGTACAGGTCCCTGCTCCGAGAGTGGAGTGGTGGGTCACTGGCAGCAGCTACACTTGGTGGAAGGGGGTCGCTTGCAGACGCAGCCTTGGGCACACTTGGAACAACCTGCTGGGCAACAGGAGCAGCAGCTTTTTTTACAGGACTTGCATTTGCAGTTTTTGCACTAACAGTTGTTGCCACAGGTGCAGGCACCTCCGCTGGCGCAGGGGCAGTCTTGGGAATCCATGCTTGGCTCGGCGGGGTCTCGGAGGATCCAGAGGCGCTCTCGTTGCAGTGCGAGTGGCGGAAATTAATTCTATCATACAAACATTAAAGAATAACAAGGCTCCTGGAGAAGATTTCCTACCCCCAGAACTTTTTAAGGAAAAGATAGATTGTTGGGCAACCGTATTAGTGGGCCTGTTCATGCATATAAATAATACAGGCTGCATGCCCAAGGGATGGAGCACATGTATAGCAGTCCCATTGTATAAAAAAGATAATCGAAACGATCCTAATAACTATAGACCAATTAGCCTAATAGACATTACAGCTAAAATTTATGCTAAATTCATCTTGCAGAAATTAAAAGAATGGGCTGATGAAAATGCCATATTTGCTGAAGAACAGGCAAGTTTTAGATGGGGAAGGAGCACTATCGACTAGAGATGGGCACAAAACTAACATTTTTTTCGTTTCCGTTATTCGTTATTCGTTTTGTTACGTAACGAAACGACAAACGAAAATTGTGATGAAAATGGGACGAAACGAACAGAACCACAAAAAATGTGTTCGTTACGTTTCGTTTTCGTTAATGGCAACGCGCAATGAAATGAGCTGTTTTAAATGTTAAAAAGCGCCCTGGACATCCATAAAAACGCAGCGATAATTATTTATACTGTCTGATAATACCTACCGGGGGGGTTGGGGTCCTTAAAACGTGCATTTATTTATTTTCTCAGATCGCTGTATTTTTTTCCTTTAAGGGGAGTTAGGGGACATCGACCCAAAATGGCTCCCAGATGCCTAATATTGATTTCTTGGGTATTAAAACACCCTGGACATCCATAAAAATGCAGCGATAATGTGATAATTATTTGAAAATATTACCTACCAGGGGGTTGGGGTCCTTAAAACGTTTGTTTTTGTCTTTTCCCATCGCGATGTATTTTTCTTTTCCCTTTAAGGATGACAAAATTGATGTCACCACTCCAGCCACAACATGGAGGCAAGCCATGTGATGGGATCATGTAAATTCTTGGACACCTTCAACCAATAGCATGCCCAGGTTGCAGACTTGGCAGGTCTGGCAGCCACAGAGAGCATAAAAAGCTCTGGCAGCCCCCGTCCTCCTTGCAGTCCCCGGTGGGAGTTAGGGTGGGATTGCTGTCTCTGTGACTCTAGCTTCAGTCCTGCAGCCTCCCTGTGTGCGTGTGTGCGTATCTCTCGGTGAGTACCCTCCCCTGCCCCGCAGTGCAGTCACTCTGCGGCTGCCTTGCACCCTGGGCAACGCCCGCCGCTGCCTTTACAGCCTCCCTGCGTACCTAGTCTATACTGTGTCTCTGCCAGCATCAATTTTTTTTTAGTGTTTTCCCTCTGGTCTGGGGCGTTGGGGGACTCCCCCACGGAAATGCTTTAAAAATCGTGCAAAAAGCGGGTAGAAATGAAAAACGAAAAAAGAAAAACAAAAACGATTTCCCCCCCAAAATTCACAAAAACGGAAACGGAACAAAACGGACCTCTCAACGACAAACGAAAAACCGAAACACCATTTTTTATTCGTGCCCATCTCTACTATCAACAACTGTTTTATTTTATTACACCTGATATCAAAATACACCTCCAGGGGTGAACAGCTATTTGCGGCTTTTATAGATTTAAGTTCAGCTTTCAACTCTATTAACAGACTTATTTTATGGAGGAAACTCTTAAAGACAAATATTGGGAGAAGACTTTTACACCCTATAATGGCTCTATATACAAATAAAAATTTACAAGTTAGAACAGGCGTCAATCAGGCCTTAACTAACAAGATTGCCTCATATAAGGGAGTACGCCAAGGTTGTATTCTAGCTCCATTTCTCTTTAATTTTTATATTAATGACATAGCTTCTTGTATGGCTCTGCCGGAATATCATATGCCAAAAATATTAGACAGATCAGTAAACTTGCTCCTCTATGCGGACAACATGATTTTAATGTCTGTAACACCAGTTGGGTTGCGTAGACAATTAAGGAAGTTTAGTAATTATTGCCAACAAAATGACTTAGTTATTAATAATAGCAAATCAAAAGTTGTGGTATTTGGCAATAAAAAAAGGAAACAATATAAGTGGTTTTTAGAGGGCAAGGAAATAGAACAGGTCTCTGGAGATTTATCATCAAAGATTAAAATACTAACAAAAACTTTCTCTGGCCACAGTCCAATAGCAACGAGAATAAAAAAGTAAACAAGTAACAAATTAGTTCTCCGTGCCTTTTTGTATTGTGAAAAATTCTTAAACCAAAACATAGTTTCCCATTGGAATGCACTGAAAACCAATTAATCCGTTTGGGGGGGGTCAGAAAAAAGGCAAACTGGGGCATTCCATTTAAAATTTTCTTAAACCAAGGCATCCCCATTTCCAATGCTTTCTTTTCTTAAACTGAGATTTTCTTTAAGCAAGGCATTCTTAAACCGAGGTACCATTGTATTGTGGAAGACATTAAAAAAGAAACCAAGAGAGTTTTGGAACTGAATTTGAACAAAGGTATAGACCTGAGGATGGTCTGGGCCGCAAATAAAGCTTTCATCAGACAGGCAGAGAGAGAGAGAGAGAGAGAGAGAGAGAGAGAGAAGAGAGAAGAAGAAGAAGAAGAAGAAGAAGAAGAAGAAGAAGAAGAAGAAGAAGAAGAAGAAGAAGAAGAAGAAGAAGAAGAAGAAAAGATGCTATTTTAGTGTTTCATGCCCATCTCTTTGCTGCTAAAGGAGCCATCCCAGAATGAGGTCCTCTGCAATTTCTCTCTGGGAAGTCAAGAGCCATGTACACCATCAAAAGAACACATTAGAGGTGGGCACGGACCAGAAAACCCATGGTTCAGTTTCATCTGATTCGGGACCACCCTTGGTTTGGTTTGGTTTGGGTTTGGGTTCTTACTGGTGGTGGCGGCGGCAGCGGCCACAACAGCGACAGATCCTGGCCCCTGCAGTAGGGGCTTTTTGAGGCACTGGCATGGGGCCAGCGCTCTTTTTTTCCCAAGCGCCCACCATGCGGCCCCTGGAGCCAGGTGGGCGCTTCTTTTATTTTATTTTTCCTTTATTTTAGAGCACCAACCCGGCCACCCCTGGGACCAGGTCGGCAATCCTTTATTTTATTTTATTTTATTTTTTACTTCCGGTTCCGGCTGCGCTACAGCTGTAGCGCGAGGTTTTTTTTGGTTTTGTTTTGTTTTTCTTTCAGCGCCGACTGCGCAGCCCCTGGGTCCCAGTCAGTGCGTGGTTTTTAAAATATTTTGTTTACTATTTTAGGGTGCCGATCAGGCCACCCCTGGGACCCGGTCGGCGCTCCTCTTTTAATTTTTTTTCCAGCACCCACTGTGTGGTCCCTGGGGCCGGGTGGGTGCTTATTATTTTTTTTTTTTTTTACTATTTTAGGGTGCCGACCAGGCCACCCCTGGGGCCCAGTCAACGCTCCTTTTTTTAAATTGATTTTATTTTGATTTTATTATTTTTTTGACTGCCGACCACGTGGCTGTGCTACAACTGTAGTGCAGCCATCGGCTCCCCACCCCATCCCGGTCGCCCTCCCTGAAGGACCTCCGGACCAGCACCAGGTAGGAGACATCTCCACCCCCCATTAATGAAACAAACCTAACCGAACCAATTTTTTTTCATTTTGTTTCAATTCGTTTTAAATTTACCCCTAGGTTAGTTATTTGTTTCATTATGTAACAAAATGAATAATGAATAATGAAACAAACTAAAAGTTCGTTTTGTGCCCATCTCTAGAACACATACATTCATTGTCAGAGTAGATAAGGACATATAGCAAAGCCAAACATTCATAATTAAATTGATCTCTTCTTTTCTTTTTGAAGAAAGCCAAGACAGAAGCAAAAATAGTTTGTTCAGCTCTCTTGAAGAACCACACTTGCCAGCTGTTCCACTTCTCTCTTTCCCTCAAGCAACCACCATTGCTTCTCTGGGAGGTATTTTGATTGCTCCCTGCCAAACCATTGTTTCATAATCAATTAGAGCATCTTTCATTCCGAAGATTAGGTGTGCTAGAACACAGCTGCAGCAATGGTGGAAGCAGCAGCAGCAAAATAGCTAAATAAAACAGCAGCTGCAGTGTAAACCTAGTACATGTTTTTATTCAAAAGTTAGTCACCCTAAGTTCAACTAAGTTTACTTCTAAATTAGTATATTAGGCTATTGGTTTAAATGCACTGCAATCCCTAAGAAGAATTAAGAGCTGGTTCATAGGAGTACATATATTATTTGATTTGCACCAGAGATGGGAAGTTCATGGAAGGCCAACCAATGTCCTCAAGGTCATTTTGTGCCCCTGTTCCTTGCTTGGATCCCCTGCTGCCCTCCATCTGTAGGCTGCCTCCATTTTAAAGTAAATTTTTTTGCTTATTTGTTGTTTTCAAGACATGGGAAAATGTCTCATTTTGGAAGGTGGGTGTGTGGGGAGCAATATTGGCCCTCAGGCTCCTAGAGATAACCCACCCCTGCTTTATGTTGTGACTCTAAGTGAATTTGTATACCAGTTCAGTGAAAAAAGGCATATAACTTGAAGGGCATGAAGGAGGTGCTGTCTTTGATCTATTCTCACTGACGCATACAAGTAACAGTCAATGATAAGCATGAATATGTGGACTATTCCTAATGGGTGTTTTACAGTATACCTTTAAATCCCACTCATGGCAACCAATGGATTATGATTCACACACTGTACATAAACATTCTGTTACTCTATGTTAATATAGAGTGAAAACTGAGTCAATAAGATGAAAACATAAGATAATAGAATAGGCTCTGGTTACTGGAGTACTAAATTATTTTTATACTGAATGAATCCCTCATAATTTCTATAAGAAACACTCACAGAATTATTACCTTATCCTTTTCTTGAAATCTCCAGCTTCCCTTTAAAATTATTTGTAGGTATCAAGATGGAAATGTTAGAAATAGATATTAAAGGTAGACATTTTTATTTTTAAACATCATGGGTCAGTGGTAGAATCTGTATGTTCCATAGGGAAAGAATCAGGTAGATCTCAGCCTTCTTCGGTTAAAAAGGGTTTCAGTTAGAGATGGACACAAATAAGAAAAATGGTGATTCTAATTTTTTTCTTATGAATCAACAAATCAATTGTTTTTGTTTTTGTTTGCTTAAAACCCCTATAAAATGTCAAGATATGTTTCCAATACAATTTATATTTGAGTGTCAAAATTTAATATTGTATGTAAGTTTTGTAACTGACTATGGCCGTTACTTCACGTCCCATTCATCGCAGTTCGCGGTCCCACTTGGTATTGGTACAAAGTAATCTTACCACACGTCCATTGCATGATGACGGGATTTTGTCATGAACACACTCCCTGAACTGCAATTTAAGCGGGATGACTGATTCCCCTCCCCGGCCTCGGGAATCTGCTCATCTTGCTTCTCGTTCTGAGATGAGAGCACGTGGAGTAAGCCTCATAGCAGAACGTGTGCCAATTGTAGTTTGTTGCCATCTAGTGGCAGGAGTGCAAAGTGATATTTGCCAGTAAATTCCCTATGGAGTTAGCAATGCAGTGCTGAGATTTTAAAAGACAAATGCCTCGAAATTTGCTCCGTAACGCATTGAAGGCAAGTTTTCAGAGAATTGAAACATCGAAAAATGGAAGGTCGGACCGAAAAAAAAGAGAACAAAGGCATAGAATTTCACATCTCATCATGGAACGAGGACGTGCGGTAACAGTCATCCCAGTATCATCAATCACGCCCATAGGTACACGGGAACAGGGACAGAAGTGGGAGAAGACCACATGACTGCGACTGACATCAACATGCAACGAACTTCCTCCCGGAACGAGAATGGACGTGAAGTAACCATCTATGTCTGTGAAGAGTTACAATGTAAAGCTCAATATGTAATTCAGCTGAGATAAAAGTAATTAGCTAATGGTGTGGTGCACCTTGATTGGTTGAAAGTCAGTATATCAAGAAGTAGCTGAGGGCAAGACTGCCTGATGTACGTCAGTTAACTCTGATACTATGTCAGGTCACTCTGCTCACTTTGCTTACCCTGTTACTTTGCTAGACCTGTTGTAAGTCAGGTTATGCCTTTATGTATGTTCTGTGTTTTTTTCTCCGCATGTTATGCTACACTGTGTGTTTATATTGTTTGCCAATGAGTGCCTAAACTCTTTTAATATATTAAGTTCAAGTTTTACTTATAACTTGGCTGTTGTCATTGTGTTTCTCTGGGGTTTCCACTGGGTTCTGCTTGCTCTTGTACTCAGTAAAGAGTCAAGAGCGTGCATATTGTGACATAAAATGGCCCCAAGGCACTTAGATACACCAAAATTGCAGGACCACTTCCCTGGATTTTCCTATAGTTTGGTGAATATTGAGCTTCAGACATCTCAGTGAGGGCCCCTAGGATACTGTCCTTTAGCAACTGGCTTGGGGGAAACCAATCTTCACCAAGCTTGGCCAGATTGCAGAGGAGAATCTGAAGAAGTTTCTCTGTATGTCTGCTATCTGTGTGTGTGTGTGTGTGTACACACTCTGGGGTGTGTATGTGTCTTTGGAAGTGTATAACTCAGACATTAGAAATCCAGGGTTGATTTAGAGGGATTGCAGAGGAGAGTCAGCGGAAGTTTCCTTGCAATTTTGGTGTCCCTAAGTGTCATAGGTTGCTTTCACACAACCACCAAAATCTGCTGCAAAGTGCTTGCATATGTGGAGCATAAATTTGTTTTCCCACGAGCCGCGAACTTAAAAAAAAAAGTGCAACCACGCCCACTTAAGCATGACCCAGTGCATTTTACAAATATCTGGTCTTGAGGTGATAAAATCCTTGTCACTGTTCTGATGCAGAGTATAAACAGTTACTTGAGTCTGTGGGAACATGGTAAATCTGCAACAAAACCTTTTCACCCCATTATGGTGTCTTTGCTGCGGCCCTCAGTCATGGGATCAGAATGGTTGTGGATTTTCAAAACGCGACCATGGGAACATCTGATCTGTGACATAAACCACGTGATCGCTCTGGGGGATGATCCAGATCAGTTTACTGTGGATTTTACTGGTCGTGTGAAAGCAGCCTTGGAGTGCATTTTATAGCCTGGCAAATCAACAAATCAAAAATAGCTTAAAAACCACTTCAATACATTATTTGTGGTGGGTTATCAATTTGTACAAATACAAATTGACAAATTAGCAATTTTGAATGATTTTTGCAATTCGTATTTATATCTGTGCCAAGCTCTAGTTTCAGGACCTATTCAAAATCAGGACAAGGCTGCATGGTCCTCAAAACTATACAACTGCAGGGCCATTAAGAAAAAACAAAACAAAAATAAAAACAACAATGCGAGCTGAATTTATGGTAATTCATCTTCTTCGGGCTCTGCATCAAGTTTTCAAAGGCATCTCCAAGATTATATGCATATATTACAATCCAAAATTTTATGGAGATGAAGCACAGCTTCTTAGGTGGGGATAGCTATAGTCTGCAGTCTACAAGAGACTTGTGAAGTGTGTATGGTTTCAGTCCCCTCTTCAGACGGTGGTTTTGGAATGTGCCCATCTCTCTTAACAAAAGTTGGCCACGAATCTGACCCACCTTTCTCCCTTCTTTTGAAACACAGAGTTCCTTATTGTCTAAGGCAGGCATGTCCAAACTTCAGCCCTCCTGATGTTTTGGACCACAACTCCCAGAATTCTAAGCTTAGATTGCCAATGCCAAAGGCCTCTGGGAGTTGTGGTCCAAAACATCTGTAGGGCCAAAGTTTGGACATGCCTGGTCTAAGGAAAACAAGCAGGGTAACCAGAAGCATGGCAAGCTTCCATCACACCTGGGATTTAATTTTGTGCATACAAAGAGCTTCCATCAAGGTAAGAAGGGGAAATACAGCAAACCCACTTGTGTGAAAGATTAGCCTTTACTACCAGTGTGTGTGTGAGAGAGATACTGGTAAAATTGCCAAGTTATAACCCGGTATTGGCCCCGCCCCTTTACAGTAATTCCTAATAGTGTGTGAAGATGCATCCAGTGCTGCCTCTGCTAAACTTGTCTTCCATTGTATACGATACACTTGGGGTGTTTCTTTCTGTTCCAATTTTCTTCACAAATAACTTTAAAGAGCCTTGAAAATTTACCAAGCTGCATCACAGTAGTAAAGGTGATAATAAAAACCCTTCCAAATTACCCCACCGAGTATGATCTTAAAAGGTAACATTTAAAAGCAGGGAGAGTTCGGTACAATAAAAAATGTCTCAACAACCTATATGACGTTTAAAGGAGAAGGCAGCTAACATGCCTCTCAAGGGGAGGGAGCTTCATGATCAGAATGCTGCAACACAAACCACCACCACCACCACCACCACCACCAACAACAACAACAACAACCTGTTTTTAAAGCCACCGAGCAGATCAGCAGATGGCAAACTAGGAACTTGGGAGAATTAGCACAACTTCCTCCATGTGCTGAGCAAGTGTTGGATCAATTCCTTGAACAGCATCCTTCGACACTGTGTGGTGAACCTTTAGGTAGCATTTCAAAAGCATGTCACGATCAGGATGAATGACCTTTCTTTTCTATACTGATCTTACTCCATCCAATACCATCAAGTGCAGCTTGAGCTCCTAGGCACTTTAATAGGCAAAGTATGGGTGAGTGAAGTTTTGCTGGCCTAATTCCTGAATATCAGAGTGCCAAAAGTTCAGAAATAGGACTCATTAAAGGAAATGCCCATTTCAAATGTTGCTTTTACAACAAAATGATAATAATAATCATAAATGCTATTAGATTAAGGGCAGACCACTGATCACAGGATTAATTTTAGACCCTGATTCAGTAATTCAGAAAACAGACTATTACAGCTTGAAGCAATTCATGGGTTGCCTGAATCTAAAATTCAAATGTTGAAGATTCTCATTGACTATAATTGGAAATTTAAAACGTCTACAATTGTTCATGTTTGTTGAAACTATTTGAAGGCAAATTGTGTGTGTGTGTGTGTGTGATTATCTTTAACAAGTTTTAGAAAAATAGGCAGTGTTCTAAAATATGGACCATAAATGAAGCTAATAAAATAACCAGTCAGTTTAATTCCCATCAACTCTGGAGAAACCGCACAAGGGAGTTTTTATTTTAACTTTTCTTGCAAGCAGGAGGCCTAAAGCGCCGCAAATGTTTCATATTCTCTTCTCCGATAAATGTACATTAGCATTCTGTCCACTTAATTTTAGTATTTGGAAGCTGTGAGGATTAAATTAATGCCAAGTGAACTTGGGGTAAAGTGCTGCTTCATAAGTGTCTACCCTTCTGTTCTGTTTCAAATCTTCTTCAGTTTTATTCCTTCTGGTCCATAGACTGTCCTTCAAGTTTGGGATTGGCGTCATGGCGATGGATGCATTGCAAAGGTCATCATCACGACCATGTTTATGTCATGGTGTATGCGTGCTGATCATAGAAGGAAGAGACCATGAACATGTGATTGGTGCCAATGAGCTTTGTCACAGGTCTGTAGTTAATTATTTTCATGCCATATTTGTACAAATAAAACATCTGCCATATTTTTTGTCTTCCTTTTACCACCAAATGCTCTTAACACAGAGAAAAACCTATTAGGCTCAGGAACACAGTAATTACCATAATGGATCGGACTAGCCGTCCATCTGGTCTGAAGCAGTGCTTTGGCCAGTGGCCAGTGCCAGATGCTTTGAAGAAAGCTGCAAGAAATCCCAAAATTAGCAATTAACAAGCAACCAAACCACATGGGAACATTCCCTCACCTAATTCTTTCAGCCAAAAAAAATGGCTTCTTTCCCAAAATGTGAGCTCATAAATCTTTTTAAAGCTGTCGTATCTTATCATCCCCAGCATACGTTTAGAACCAGATCCATGCTTTAAAATTAACATACACCTTTTATATTTAGTAATCTCATAATTTTAGTGTCTCTATAATCATACACTTTCTAATCTGATGTATAATTGCAATGAAGGGATTTCAACTAAATGCAATGTTCCTTCCTGAGTAAGTGCCTGCTCACATATTTAGACCAGAGCTGAGAGGAGTTATTTTTTTTTTACTGCAACCCCCAGAATCCCACAGCAATATGGCCACTTGCACTGTTATCTGGAGTTTTCTAGGAATTATTATCCGAGGGAGTAACCTTTCCAAGATCAAAACAAACCTACTGAGCTTACCCTGGTCACTTTTGAATCAACATAGCCATAGGCTGTGCGTAAAACGTTGCAGCAACGTCTTCCTGATCCACAGTCTCAAATTTTGGTCCACTTCCTCCTCCATGGATAATCAGGAATTAAATGAGTGAGGCCAACAACAAAGTGCCATTACTGGTCTTTAAAAGTGATAGCCTAATAAGATGAATGGCTCTTGGGTAGTCTATCTATCTATCTATCTATCTATCTATCTATCTATCTATCTATCTACATCATCTACACATACAGTATTTTACATGTCAAAGTTAGGAAAAGGTTTTAAGTTTTTTGAAGTGAACACGGAGCCACCTAATAATATATGGAAACTCTGAGAACCCTACAAGAAAGTTTTCCCACTCAAGTTATATATTTGAACATAAGAACATAAGAACAGCCTTGCTGGAAGAGGCCACAGCCCATCCAGTCCAGCATTCTGTCTCACACAGTAGCTCACCATTTGCTTCAGGGTATTCCCAAGCAGATGTCTTCACCTGCTTACAATTCCCCACAAATGGCATTGAGAGATATCCTGCCTATCTCTCCAACCCAGTGGTTGTCCTTAGCATCCATAATTATAGCCATTGATACCCTTGTTCTCCATGAACTTATCCAATCCTTTCTTGAAGCTGTCAAGGCTGACACCTGTCACCACTTCTGGCAGGGAGTTCCACAGACCAGTGATCCTCTGGGTGAAAAAGTACTTTCTCTTATTTGTTTGAGATCTAGCACCCAAAAGTTTCATGGAATGCCCCCTAGTTCTAGTGTTGTGTGATAGAGAAAACAGATTTTCTTTTATTGTTTTCTTTTAAAAAAACCTGTGCAATTAGTTAGACCTAGATTAAAGTTTATCTGAGTTCTCCCTGGAGAAAGAGGACAAGGATATAATCTCTGAAATTTGTTCTTTAGCGTGCAGTTCCTGGTTCCTTTCGAAAATCTTCTCTGGAAAGCTATTGGACCTGGAGGGATAAGGGGAAAATTGAAAGATAGCTTCCTATGCCCAGAAACCTTCTGAGGCACCCCAGCATTCCCCATGAACAAAAGGCATCCTTCTCTTCCGAAAATTATCAATCTGGATTGTCTTCTAAAGGGAGAGCATACCAAAGCACCAACTGTCTATAGCACAACATGGGTGATCATGGAATCTCCATACAGTGGTACCCCAACTTAAAAGCAGCTCGATTTAAGAGCAATTCGACTTAAGAGCATAAAATTTTAGATATAGTCTGCTCAATTTACAAATAATGTTTTAATTTTTTAAATTATTTTTTTTCAATTATTTAGATAGGTACCCCGACTTAAGAGTAGTTTGACTTAAGAGCATGCATTCAGAACGGATTAAATTCGTAAGTTGAGGTACCACTGTATACCAATTAGTTGCCCTGTCACTTCTGTCTCAGAATTCCATTCTCACCAAAGTGAAGGGGAACGAGAGAAAGGGATAAAACTAAAAGGATAAAGATGGTTCTTCACCCTAATCTGTTAACAAGTGAAATGTCTCTTATGCTTCAATGAGATAAGAATGCAGAAATGTTCCCTAGGCATGTAGTCTGCAGTGGTGTCTGATTCTTCCTCCATGCATCCAGGAGGCAGGTATGTCAGTTCCTGGCATCTCTAAAATGTGACTCCTAGGATGTCAGAAACATTGCTAGGAGTCGCGATTCACTGCATGGTGAATTCCTAATGCATGGTGCCTTGTGTTCACCCACAACGTTTACAATTGGCATTAGGAATCACTAAGAGATGCTGGATGGGCTGAGTTGGCAACAAGTGGATCACTCTATACCCGTCTGTGCCTCAGGTTTTCTTGTGCACATCTCTCCTACTTCGTGCCTGTTCCAAAGGGAAAGATTACTCATATGACCAATCTTTCAAATGCTGAACTGCAACTGCATGCCTCACTTGACCAAATTGGATCAAGCTAGAATCAGATTCATTGCAAACATTAGGGTGAGATTTCACCCAATAAAATAACATTACATGTCAGAACTGATATAACGTTTGCTGCCTGAGACAAATGCACTCCATATTGAAGGCAACCCATCCATTTGCTGAATGCTATAAATCATCAAAAAAGAGAGAGAAGCAAATGAAAGGAGAACTTTTATGGTGGTTAATAAATGTTACCAAGGTGAGCTGCAAAAGGTCAAAGCTACATAGCAGATTAGGAAGGAATGAGCTTCTTCCCACTGTCAGCATTGAAAATGATCATAGTTGCCAAGTAGCTTAGCCCTAGTGATAGATAATCAGAACCTGAAGAAGTTACTTCTTACGTCAATTTCCAAAATTTTGCTGGCTGGGACATTATGGGATGCTATAATCAATGTAATTGACATTTATCCCCGAGCATCTCTGGAAAAATCACCACAACCTTCTCTCTGTGTGTGATGCTGCCCAAATTATGTACATTTGGGAAATGTTGAAATTATTTCAATAAAAGGCTAGATTATATGATTATTGTGGTATTTTTTAAGCGGGTGGTTCTACATTAACTGAGGGGGATCAGAAAAGGGCTGTGCAATCCCCAAAAACAATACAAATGCAAAAGCAAGTAATACTTTTAGCCATTCTTAATTTTTTTGGGGGGGGGCATCGCCATAAACTCAATATGAAAGGAAAAATGGAGGCTGAATCAGTCTTGTACAAGTCACATAAGAAACTTGACAAAGTGGTGCACGAATCATTGGTTTTCAATCTCCCCCCTCCCCAGACCAGTTAAAAAAATCAAGCCAACATCTAGTTTTTGATAATGATTAATCTTCCTTGAACTCACTTAAAAAAGCAAATCTGGCCTAGACAACAGCTATGATACTTTGGAACACTAATATATAATTTGACTGAACTACCCACAAGATCTTGAAGCACAGCACCGGAGGAAGATGAATTAGCATTGAAAGCTAGCTGATTGGTTGACTTCTTAGTGGTCAAATAATGGCATTCCTTGCTCTTGCGTTTCAACATTAGCTGGATTGTTTGATTTCATAAAATAAACCAGACAGGTCCATGTTTTGGCAGTTGCTCAATGGAAAGCATACAGAACTAGATTTACCATTAGGAGGCGGGGGGGGAGGGCAATGAATTCAAGTGGTAGGCGCTTTGGAGAAAACAGTGCAAGATCCTTTGGCTGATACCATTTTGCATCCTCTCCTTGTTTATGAGCTGCCTCTGCTTGGAGAAAACAACACCGTGTAACAAAGCCTGTCCTGCACCCTCACCTAGCCTGCTGCCCTCAGGTTTAGTTGAGGATCCTTTCCCATGGTCAGAATTGAAAAGATATGCCAGTTTAACCAAATGCTGGTCCAGCCAGCTTTGGCACATGAAATGGGGAAGACACCATTTTGACATTTGCTGTGGGCACCAAAAGGTATCCAGGTGGCCATGGAAGTGTCTTACGCACTGGGATGAAACCACATAGAGGAAATACCCAGTGCACTCCATTATCTGATGCATGAGAGATAAAGATACTGTACATTTAATGAACCAGCACTTTCTTCTCCGGTGAAGTTTGTCCTGCCACTTTTTCATTATCTGATTTCTCTTTGCCGTTCCCAGGTCAAGAGCTTACTGGAAATTAAGAGTGTGGTTTTCCCAGTCTCTCACTGTCAGAAAGAAATGTGGGGAGGAATCAGCCCCCAAAATAAGATTTCTCTCTAAGGGGGTGTGGTGTTCCTATGCTATGCCCCCAACCATTTCACAGGCTATTGACAAGTAGAGATGGGCATGAAACGAACATTTTTTGTTTCCGTTATTTGTTATTCATTTCATTACATAATGAAATGACAAACGAAAATTGTGATGAAAATGGGACGAAACGAACAGAACCACGAAAAATGTGTTCGTTACGTTTCATTTTCATTAATGGCAATGCGCAATGAAATGAGCTGTTTTAAATGTTAAAAAACGCCCTGGACATCCATAAAAATGCAGCAATAATTATTTATACTGTCTGATAATACCTACCGGGGTGGGGGTGGGGTCCTTAAAATGTGCATTTATTTCTTTTCTCAGATCGCTGTATTTTTTTCCTTTAAGGGGAGTTAGGGGACATTGACCCAAAATGGCTCCCAGATGCCTAATATTGATTTCTTGGGTATTACAATGCCCTGGACATCCATAAAAATGCAGTAATAATGTGATAATTATTTGAAATTATTACCTACCAGGGGGTTGGGGACCTTAAAATGTTTGTTTTTGTCTTTTCCCATTGTGATGTATTTTTCTTTTCCCTTTAAGGATGACAAAATGGATGTCGCCACTCCAGACACAACATGGAGGCAAGCCATGTGATGGGATCATGTAAATTCTTGGACAGCTTCATCCAATAGCATGCCCAGGTTGCAGACTGGGCAGGTCTGGCAGCCACAGAGGGCATAAAAAGCTCTGACAGCCCCCGTCCTCCTTGCAGTCCCCGGTGGGAGTTAGGGTGGGATTGCTGTCTCTGTGACTCTAGTTTCAGTCCTGCAGCCTCCCTGTGTGTGTGTGTGCATACCTCTCGGTGAGTATCCTCCCCTGCCCTGCAGTGCAGTCACTTTGCGGCTGCCTTGCACCCTGGGCAACGCCCGCTGCTGCCTTTGCAGTCTCCCTGCATACCTAGTCTATACTGTGTCTCTGCCAGCATCAATTTTTTTTTAGTGTTTTCCCTCTGGTCTGGGGCGTTGGGGGACCCCCTTGCACGGAAATGCTTTAAAAATCATGCAAAAGCAGGTAGAAACAAAAACGAAAAAACGAAAAACGAAAATGTTTTTTTCCAAAAATTCACAAAAATGGAAACGAAATGAAACAGACTTCTCAACGACAAACAAAAAACTGAAACACCATTTTTTTGATTCGTGCCCATCTCTATTGGCAAGCACCACCATTAATTTGCTTTCTGCTGACACCAACTAATTTCTCTAGTAAATTATTGCTTTCCAGACTGATTTAATTTGAATAAAGTTAAAAGAAGTTTATTTATAACAAAGCAGGAGTAAAAGGACAAAGAGTAAGCTTGTTCAGGTACAACAACAACAACAAAAAGAATTCGTCACAGAAGAGGTTGGTCACTTGCACAGACTGTTCTTAAGTTTACAGACATGCAACACTTAAATTTTCTCACAGAAGTTTCTAAAACTTTGTTGTTGTTGTTCAGTCATTCAGTCATGTCCGAATCTTCATGACCCCATGGACCAAAGCTCGCCAGGCCTTCCTATCTTCCACTGCCTCCCGGAGTTTGGTCAAATCCATGTTGGTTGCAACGATGACACCGTCCAACCACCTCATTCTCTGCTGTCCTCTTTTCCTTTTGCCTTCAATCTTTCCCAACATCAGGGACTTTTCTAAGGAGTCCTCTCTCCTCATGAGGTGGCCAAAGTAGTGGAGCCTCAGCTTTAAAATCTGTCCTTCTAGTGAACATTCTGGGTTGATTTCTTTCAGGATGGATAGGTTTGATCTCCTTGTAATCCAGGGGACTCTCAAGACTTTCCTCCAGCACCACAGCTCAAAAGCATCAATTCTGCGGCGATCAGCCTTCTTTATAGTCCAGCTTTCACTTCCATACATCACTACTGGAAAAACCATAGCTTTGACTATCCTGACATTAGTTGGCAAAGTGATGTCTCTGCTCTTTAGGATGCTATCTAGGTTTACCATTGCTTTCCTCCCAAGAAGCAGGCGTCTTTTTATTTCGTTGCTGCAGTCACCATCTGCAGTGATCAAGGAGCCCAAGAAAATAAACTTTGTCATTGCCTCCATTTCTTCCCCTTCTGTTTGCCAGGAGGTGATGGGAACGGTGGCCATGATCTTAGTTTTTTTGATGTTGAGCTTAAGTCTCACTAATTCCATTCCAAGCCTCTCTGTAAAGAGACTATCCTTTTCTCTCTAGATCCCTATTTGAAAAAACACAGTGATGAGCTGAGGCTACTCAGACTTCGCCCCTAAACTCTCCCCAGTTGATCGGCAAACATCAAAGCCATTCAGACACATAACTCATAAATAATTCATAAGTAGGGGTAAACCGCCACAGGGGGTCCCTTGAAATATGTCATGGGCAATTACAGGGATTTCTTGGAATTGTGATGGTCATTTTTCCCTGAAAGAAATACTTACCTTTGCAGGATTGTTACGATTCCTGCACACAATGTACAAATGTCTATACAAAGTCCACCAGATGGGGTATGGAGCTGCACAGAATTTGACAGGAGTCTCATTTTGGTGGAAGTTTGGTTTCTGATGTACAACATAATGCAGGGCATGAGTAATGTGGATAGAGGGACACTCTTCTCCCTCTCACAAAATACCAGAACTAGGGGACATCCACTCAAACTGAGGCTTGGGAGAGTGAGAAAGGCCAAAAGAAAATATTTTTTTACCCAGCTTATTGAATTCCCTGCCACAGGATGTGGTGATGGCACCTGGCCTGGATGCCTTCAAAAGGGAATTGGACAGAATCCTGGAGGAAAAGTCCATCACAGGTTACAAACCATGATAGAGATGTGCAATCTCCAGGCTTAAAGCCAGGGTACTTCATTAGCCAGATTCAGGGGAGTGGTGTCAGGAGACAGATATCTAGTCTCATGTGCTCCCAGACATATTTGGTGGGCTACTATGAGTAGATGGGCCTTTGGCCTGATCCAGCATGGCTCTTCTTATGTTCTTATGTTCTCTGGCAGCGTAGCCAGAGCTTGGAATTTTGACTCCCTACTGTGTCTCCTTGAAAGGACTGGACTTGGTTATCATAATGGTTCCTTTCAACTCTGCAGTTCCATGATTATCATCACTATTGCTTCTTATTGATGCAGGAAGAAGTGTCCAGATTACAAGATTCTGCAAACTTGTGAGACTGAGAAAGTTTTCAGGTACTCCCTGGTCCCTGTTAGAAATGGCAGCAATTCTGCTTGGGAAGGAGTGACCTATCTCCTCTCTGAGTAAAATGCAAATCTAATGTTGGTCTGCTAAGTCTCGCTAATTTGTGTGTGTGTGCATGTGTGTGTGTGTGTGTGTGAGAGAGAGGAAATTAAGCATGTCCTTGACACCTTCTTCATTGATATAAATGGGACTTTAAAAAGCCTACATTGGAGCAGGGAGTAGAGCAAGTTATCTAAAAGGGTTTTCAGCCTGATAATGTATTTTAAAGGTGACTTTTCATGTGAGAAGATGAAGAAATGAAGGACCCGAATGCCCTCTGACAATTCCCGTAAACTCAACATAACTGAATGCCAAATAACAGAACTAATGAGCATCCATTCTAGGTTCACATTAGAGTCTGCAGCCTGGATTGGTCTTTCAACCATCATTGCTTCCCAGAATGGGGGAAATGAGGGATTATTTTAGGTGAAAGGATAATAGCTGTAACATTATTATGAATGCTCAGAGAAACGGGAAGCAAAATTGAGGGATATAGCAAAAAACACATGAAATGGGAAACTGAAAGGAAGACTGAGTTAAGAATGACCTAGGGCACAGATATAATTATCCATTTTGGTTAAAGTATATTATATTATTAAAACAGAATATATGAAAAAGTTATAATTTAGTTTTCTTCTAAGCCCAATAAGAAGTCCTAGGTATGATTTGATAAAATGTAATAGCCAATGTCCCCGTATCTCTGCTTTTAGCACAAGGCCATGTACAAATTAAAATAGGGACTGTTATTTTTAAAAAACTAAAAAGTTCAGCTTTCGTCAAAACCTCCTCAAAGTCATTTGAATCCAACTAATCATATCTGAAACCAATGATAAACATGGTGACATTTGAAATGACTAGTCTAGGTCCCAAGAGTTGTACTGGATCAGACTAGCAGCCTGAGAATCAAGTCCATCCAGCCTTTGAGTAACATCTTCTGCCCCAGGAAAGCCCATGAGCCAAATTGTACCTTTTCACTCATGGTCCCCAACAGCTGGTGTGCAGAGACCGACAGCTTCTGAGCCTGGATGTAATTTACAGAGAAGCTATTTCAACTCACGTGATATCTTGTTTTTGTCCATTTTCTTTAGTACTGCTTCTTTGATTACCCTTGCAGTCCAAGACATTCCCATCAAAACAAACCCCATGACCATTTCCATCAAAGCAAATCCCATAGCTGAACCTGTGCATTTTGTGATAAAGTAGTTTCTTTTTCTCTGATTTGACTCTCCTATTGTTCAGGTTCATTGCATGACCCTGGGCCTGTCTGCTCCCTGATCATTTGGGCTGTCTGGTTATGCCCTTCCTTGGCTCTACGATATTCTTTTCGAGATGTGGTCAGACCTGTGCTTGCTATTCCAAATGTACTTGTATTATAACTTTATATAAAGCCACGATTATATTGCCAGCTTTATTTTTAATTTCATCCCCTTTAGTCAAAAAGTGGGGCTCTGCAGAGGTCCACTGTTCCAATATGCATGTTGAATTGGCATTTTATCTCAGGATGTGATTCAGTCTGGTGCAACCCTAGGCCCCCCATCAATCCCAAGATCTGGATTTAGGCCATCTGTGGATTTCTAATAAACCAGAATTCTCATTCATTTGAATAAGGGCACACAAGTAGTTGAAGATATTACAAACATGTTACTATAAAACCTAGATAGATGACAGACTGTCAAAAGAGGATTTACTGTGATGAATTGCAGATAGACATGTTTCTTTTTTTTCTTTTTTCTTTTGGCAAAAGCACTTCTAAAACCAGCTTGTTTTCTTTTTGGTTTCTTCTTTTTCTTTTTAAAGCCACTGATGCTGGTTGTGTATTTCTACTAGTTCAGGGTTGGACATTCTTTCAATTGGAGACCATCTCAGAGGTGGCGGGGGAGAACTCTGTTCATCCAGCAGCTTTGTTTTGGCTAATGATGAGCCAAAGATCCCAACCTGGGTGGGACACATGGTAAAATAGAGAAGAAAACCCCAAGACCCAATAGAAAGGAAGAGCATGGAGTAGAGAAAGACAGAGCCTATCATGGAAAAAAGGATTGAAGCCTAAACATTCAAAGCTCAAATGAGAAAGCAAGCAATTCAATCACACACACACACACACACACACACACACACAGAGAGAGAGAGAGAGAGAGAGAGAGAGAGAGAGAGAGAGAGAGAGAGAGAGAGAGAGAGATCTAAATCAAAGGAAGCCAGCCAGTGCAGCACCTATCCCAAGCACCTAAGCAAATTGAGCAGAAATGAGATGTCTGACAAATGACAATACAAAGCCGAAGTACCATCACACAATGACCCTCCACATACTCTTGGATAATGCAGAAGAGACATTCGTGGGAGTGAGGGTGAAGCTGTGGCTCAACAAAAGCCAACCTCTTTTGCCTTTTTTGTGATCTCATGCCAGCCCAACCCTTAAATAGGCAGCACCTTCTCCCCTTTCTTGCCTTTCAATGTGTCTCTTTCTTTTTACTTTCCAATGCTGAACTTTTGGGGTATGATCCAGGAGAGTCCCAATTTGTAACAGAAGTAAATCAGGACATGCCTGGATTGACACAAATTACATATTCAACAATGGAATAGACTGTGTTAGAAGGTGCTGGATTTTCCTTCCATTGGAGCATCTTAAAAAGAAACTTGAGGCCCATCAGGTGGAGATACTTCAGTTATTATGGCTTTCCAGCAGCAGCAAGTTGGACTTTTATGATGCTTGGAGTCCCTTCTAGTTCTCCAGTTGTAGGATTCTATTATAGCAAATATCCCTGATTTGATCCAGCACTTGGCATTTAGTTAAAACTGGCACACAACCCAAGAATAACCACATGCCTTCAAGTCAATTCTGACTTACAGCAATTCTTTTCAAGATTTGCCATTCCCTTCTTCTGGGGGCCTCCGGGAACTGTAAATGGCATTTTCTTTTATTTCCATGTCATCCAGTTTTCTGTAATAGGACTTTGAATGTGTTTGTCGAAGAGAAAGAGATTATAATCTGCCTTCTTGTTTAGTTAAATTTTCCCTTGGGTGGGTTCTATTCATTACAGCCTTTAACATTGGATTCTTTATTTTCTAAATTTGTTTTTATGAGAAAGCGAGTTCTCATCAGCGTAGATACTAAGACTGAACAAACTATTTTGATGCTCTAGCAATAAGAAAAAGTTAAAAAAACCCTATAATTAATTGAGGGAAGAAGATATCACTAATAACCTTATCATACGTAATTCCTTCAGGCATTCAATGTTTTTACATACATTTTTATTGTAACTCTTAAAACAATCCTGTAAAATGAGTCAAGTTTATCATAACCCGTACTGTAGATGGATCAAGACTACAATTGTTCACCGGATTCTAAATTCTGAACCAAAGCAGCCCGATTTGTGCTGATTTGTACAAGGTCTGGGTTGAATTGGAATGGCTAGGATACAGATTTGGGCCAAAGCAAAATGTAGTTTAAAATGGTTTGTGTCCAGAGAACAAATGGAATCTGGTGGGCACATTTTTTTCCATCTTTTTTGGGTGGAGCAAAATTTGAAGGTATCAGCACACAAACCTCTCAAGCTGGCTATTTGACCTTTGTCAGGATTGCTCCCCTGTTTGAGAACCAGTGTTGTACAGAGGACAGAATAACAGCCTATGACTTAATGGAACCTGGGTTCAGACCTACTTGGCTGTGTAAATGCAGAAGGGAATATCAGGACTAAAACCACTCCTTAAATATGTCACAAACATTGAAAAACCTATTAGGGATGTCATAGGTTGAGTGTGACATAATATAGTACAACTTTCCTCTATCGGTCCTCTTTCCAAATGTCACACTCCACACCAAAAAAAAAAAAAGTCAGCATTGTTTTGATTTTCCAATCTGAGACAATGGGAGGGTTACACATCAACTCGGGTCAGGGGCATAAATGGAATCAGATGGGGCACAAATCACTCTGGACAAAAACATGATAAATTCCAAAGTCCCAAATTCAGTATAGAGGGGATCTGAGCACAGCCCTAGATGGGGTTGAAGCTGCAGAAGAAGTGACTTGCTTAAAGCCAGCTCTGCATACATAGGAGTCCTAGGTTCAGTTCCCACATAGAACTGGGAAGGACACTGAAACACTGGAGAGGCCCTGCCAGTCAATGTTATAATCCTGGGTTAGATGGATTGTGATCTGTCTTGGTATAAAACAATTGTTCCTTCAAATGAATTCATGGCAGGGACAGGTTTTGAACCAGGGATTTTCTGATTTGTAGTTCAGTCACCCTACAATCCTTCCTTCCTTCCTTCCTTCCTTCCTTCCTTCCTTCCTTCCTTCCTTCCATTCTTTCTGGAGTTCTTTGAAAGTCAGAGTATGTATCAGTACTCTCTGGCAATAAAACAAAGGCTGGTCTCTCCCACCTACCTCAGTGAGCAAAGAGGTTCTGAAGTACTTACTAGAGACCACTGTTGGTTTTGCTGCCAGAGAGCAACACCAACAAGTGAATCCCCATGAGATGAGTCTAGGCAGTTTTCCAGGTCATCACCTCTCTCATAAGACCTTGGAGCCAAAGACACTTCAGAATCACAGAAAAGAAGCAGCTTTTAGAGAGACGTAGATTCTTCTTTCATCTGAGCAATGGGGACTGGGGTGTGTGAAGTGAGTTTGCCACCCCAACAATCTGCCATTTGAGGCAACTCCCTCAATGGCACTTTAAAAAAGTTATTTATATATTTATTTAGTTTATTTTATTTTTATACTGCCCGTCTTCCCAGGGAACTCTGGGTGATTAACAAGGTTAAAAGAACCAGTAAAACACAAAGTGACATCAGCAAAAATTGAGGGGGGGGGAGAGAGAAAACAAAACAATACTAAGTAAAAATCCATTGGCAAGAGGCGTCAAAAAGGGGGGGAAAGAATGAATTAAATTAAATTAAATTAAAGGTCGCCAAATGCCTCCCCCAAAAAAAGCAATGTTTTAAGTGCTTTTTTGAAGGTGGGCAGGGACTGTGCAAGGCACAAGTAGTTCTAGAAGAGTAGTCTTGTCACCTCATACTACCTTCCCTTGGAGCCATGCATAGAAGAAATTGCCAGCTCTGCACACAGTGAAGTCTGGTGAGAAGCTATCTCTTCCATCTCCTCCTACCACAGAAGGGGTGAGTGGCATGCACTGAATGTGGGTGGTCTTGACCATCCCATCCCATCTCTTTCTACCACTCCCATTCATTTTACTTTCAAATGAGCTACCTTCTCATCCTATCTTCAGAGCCAGCATTTGGTGGTAGGTGTGTAGCCATCTTTTCTATTTCTTCCTCATCACACAGTGGTTAAACTGCTGTATGGCAGCTGTAACTGGGCTTACAACCTGGAGCTTCAATTCCAGGTACTGGGCTCCAGGTTCACTCAGCCTTCCATCCTCCTGAGGTCTGTAAAATGAGTGCCCAGCTTGCAGGGATAAAGGGGTGTGTAGGCTGCATAATTATTTGTAAGCTACCCAGAGAGTGCTTGGAGCAGAATATAAAACAGCACAGTTTGCTCTTCTCTCTCTTTCATTTCTCCTATGGCAGTAGCAGTGAACTGCATGTCAAGGTGGCATTGAGTGCCACTGCTACCACTTCCCTTACTTTTGGATAAGCTGCTTCCCCCCCCCTTTACCCAATGGTGAAGGAAGGTGTGAATGTACCACCAGCTCAGATACCTAGCATTAGGGATGCCTGCTTCCCCCACTCCGGCACACAATCACAGAGGGCTAAATGTTCAAACAAATAAGAGGGGCAGGACTGATGCCCCCCCCATGATGCCTGGGACCAGTGACAAGAGAGATGTAGTTAACCCTGCTCAGTTCCCTAGTATAGTACCAAAATGTTCACTTTCTTTGCAAAATAACAGCACGAATACTATGTATGGTCATGGGGGCCATACTAAACAATTCTTTTGTTTTGATGGCTTTCTCTTTGCAGCCAGTGGAGACAGGTATTGCAACTGTTCATGGGGTTTTAAAAACGGATGGAGGCAATAGATTGTGAAAGAAAAGTTGGGCATGGCAGTCCCATATGCCTATAAATGAGGGGGAGAGTCAAGGGAAATGAAATGGCAACAGCATTCTTATTATTTCAATGCATTAAATATGGGAAGAAATACTAGGGCAATTTGTGTCTACATTCTGAACTGCGCTGAGTAGAAACCCTCTGTGTATATATGTCAATTCAAGATGGCTCTAGGATTGTTGCCTTCATACCTGGATAAATTAGAGTAGATATGCCTTTTGCTGCCATTACTCTCTGAGGAGTCAATATTTTACAATATTTCTTAAACCAGGAGCCTGCCTTTGTCCTCCAGTGTATGGCTGCATTTTCCATACACTGGAAAATGCATCTGTCAGCAATCCAATCTCACTGCCTATTTAGGAAGCCTACAATTCTATAAACTGCCTAGATGCCCTAAGCACATCCGATCTCGCTTGATTTCGGAAACTAAGCAGGGTTGGCTCTGGTTAGTACTTGGATGGGCGACCACCAGGGAATACCAGATGCTGTAGGTGCCTGGAGTAGGAACTTGCAAGCTACTCTAGTACTTCTGTCAAGAAAACTCCATGGACATGGAGTCACGTAGAGTCGGTCATGACTGTAACGACACAACACACACACAATTCTATATGCACTTTTTGCTGTGCTCAGTGTTGTCTTTTCTTCAATCAATGGTTCATCACTGTACACATGGGGATTGTTGCAGTAGAGATCGTTTTGATCCTAAAGGGTCCCCCACATGACTTTCAATATTCTTTGCTAAAGTAGAGCCTTGCTAGACAAGCCCATATGTAGAGGCAGTGCACTCTTAACAGGAAAAAAACAGTTTCCCCTAAGATGTCTGTGAAGATTCTCAGTCATCCAGGTGAGTTTATTTGGAAGTTGAGTCATGGCTACTGGACTTCTTTTTCTTGAGAGATAGAAATGTTTCGCTGCTCATCCAAACAGCCCTAAGATTTTTAATATTCCCTAAGATATTTGTATGAACTAGGGTTTGGTACAATAGCTTATTTTGGTTTTGTGATTAGACAACAGGGAGATAACTCAGTTTTGCTTGATATCTGATATCTCAGACACTTTAGCATCCTTTGCATTGGCTGGAGGGATTGTGCTTGTGCATTTGCCTTAAGGTGTAATTTGATTTTCAGTGTGTTTATAAGTACCTGACATACTTGTGAACCTGCCTCTATCTTATGTCTACACCAGAACTCCACATTTGACCTAGAGAGGGCTGTAGTGATGCATGTTTTTACCCATCACGGGATAGGTAAAAACCCTTGAAGGATGGATGTGATGACATAAAAGGTGTTCGCTACCTTGAGTAATGGGCAGGAGCCATCAGCTATAAAGACTCATCATGATGAAAAATATCACTTCAGCCTTGGGAGCAGCTTGTGGAGGGCAACACAACTCTAACTCTGCAGCAGAATGAAGTCCTTTCAATCATACAGGGAATCTTTTATAGCTTGGAAAAGTGACAGCTAAGTGGCATTTCCACTCAAGTCTGTAGCCTTAACAATGTTTTATTACCAGCCTGAATGATTACAGCCATTCTAATCCTAATGACATTGTGGGATGAGGAATGTGGAGGAGAGGGGATTGTTAGGGAAGGGAGATTAATTGAAAAATGGGAATGATCAGTTGCAGATATGAATAGAAAGGCCACTTTATTAGAGGGCAGTTCACTGGAGTCTCTTAAAAAAAAAACTAATCAGGCAACCAAAAAAGAGGCGCATTAATAGAAAACAATAAAGAGGAGTACTTCAACCCAAAGAAAATGTTGTGCATTTCCCATTTAAAAGAATAAGAAGAAAGATTCTTATTCTTCTTCAGCTTTTCAAAAAGATCTTTAACAGTGATGAGATAGCTCTCTCTGCTCCCCTGTCTTAACACTCCGAGTTGAGATTCTTTCAAAAATTAAACAGAAGGTTGCATTTAGTCTGCATTTCAGTGCATTGTTTAAGAATTATAAAAGGGCTCAGTGAATTACTTCTTTTTCTAGTCTACTGTTAAGGAAGACAAAGAATACTAGGCATTTCTCCAATGCAACAAACAAACAAACAAACAAAAATTCCCAAGATATAGTCACACACAGCTAGAACAGGCATGTAAATTCGAATTGGGCACCCTTCAGTTTCTCTGGTTGTCATTTTAAAATACCCATTGAAATAACAACATTCTAGAGGTACCCTGTGTTAGTTTTACCCATGACCTAGAATGATTTGGACACATAAAAATCAAAGGCACTTCTCCCTAGGCATTAATTTGTGGGTAAGTCAGGAAGAGCAACAGTATTTTAGAAATCCTATTAGCACTGTTAATCACCACCATCCACAAAGATGGCTGATAGAAGAAAATTTCTAAGAAATGGAATAGGAGAAAAACATAACAAACACACACTCAGGATAGTAAAATCCTGGTCAAATGAATTGTCCTGAAAGAGGTACAGTATTTACATCAATGGTGACTATTTATAAAAACCAAGACATCTCTGGGACTCACAAACATTTTGTACATCTCCACATTTATATTTAATTTTTATGCTATTACATTTTATTTTGAAATGCTTTGGGATTTTATTCATCATTTTGTGAGAGAAACAAATGCGTTAGAGAGAGTTTTATGGGCTACTTGGAACGTTCCTGCCACTATGATGAACCATACTTGTTTTCTCTGCTAGAAGTTAATGGCAGCATCCACTTAATGCCAGAGCAAAGTAATCCATTTGCAGTTAGAGATGGTGAGGTGAGGGCAAACCCCTGTGGCCATTAAGAGTGCTAACGTTAACTGGGAGTGAGAAGGATGTTGTGCTTCATAATCCCATATACCATAACTTTACTTCTTCCCTCTGAAGTAAGTGGATGCCTTTTGGATCTTAAAAGGGACACACAGATAGAATTGGATCACGCTGGTGGTCATTTGGAATCAGAGACTGCCGCTGTATACATTCCCCCCACCCACAAAAAAAGAGAGGAATGTGCAGTACACTGAATAAGAGCCAAGCTGATGAAGCGAAATCAATGAGCATTAGAAAGCTAGGAATAACAAAGTATTTCCAAGTTTCTTCCATACACCTTTAGTGATCCTTGAAAGAGCCTGTCCCAGCTTGAACCATCACCACATTGTTATGCATTATCTCCAGTGAAAATGCATAGTGCTAGCAAAGCAGGATATTATTGCTGCAGTGTTAGCTGACAATGAGACTAAGGGAAATATAAAATAGGCCTTTTGTTCGGCTCCTTTTATGGAAAGATATGGATATTTCTAAGTTGGGCAAAATAGAAGTCTGGTGAATAGAGCCTAGTCATTGCTTATAAGGCACCAGTGGCAACTATTCTGCAAATATTATGTTGGGCAGGTAGGGGGTGCTCAGAGAAATTTCCAGTTTTTCAAGGAAGGTAAGAACTGAACCAAAATGGCTAGTGCTTTTGCATTTTTAGCAAGGATAGCTGCCTAGATGCCCTAAGCACATCTGATCTCTCCTGATTTTGGAAGCTAAGCAGGGTCAGCCCTGGTAAGTACTTGGATGGGTGACCACCAGGGAATACCAGGTGCTGTAGGCGCCTGGAGTGGGAAGTGGCAAGCCACTCCAGTATTCCTGCCAAGAAAACTCCATGGACATGTAGTCACAAAGGGTCAGTCATGACTGTAACAACACAACACACACACAAGACAAGTTGTTTAGAGGGTGGGAAATTTTAAAACATGTATTTCAAATCCTTCCAATAATCAAATGAGAAATTGGCCCTTATGTATTCCTAGATTCCTTTCTTTGTACAGTGGTACCTTGTATAAAGGAATTAATTTGTTCCAAATGAAATTATGTTAAGCAATTTTTCCTTTATACAAATTTCCCATAAGAATGCATTGAAAATGGAGTAATCCCATTTTTATGTTGTACGGATTTGCCCCATAGGCTATTCTGTTAAGCAAATTTCCCCTATCTCTGGAATATTTTATGTTGTACAAATTTTATGTTATACAAACTGTTTGTTATATGAGGGTGCACTGTAAACACAAACAATGCTAAAATGCAAAAAGTGATAGTTAATAGTGATATAAAAGGAATAAACTGGGGACGTTTGGGATCCCAGCCTATTTGTTTCAGTTTGCATCCCTGTACATTCATAATGAATATTCCCTGTGCACTTATTTTGTGGTTGGAAAGATGTGTGTCCAACTGCACCAGGAAGGGTCACTTTGCAGGGAGCCATCTCCCTTGGAGTGCCCATTTGGTTTGTCAGGGATAAATCCACCATTAGCCCCAAAAAACTGTTAGCTCTACAGCTGGACCAAAAACATCCCACATGGGGATGGATCACATGTCGTATGGTTGCTGCTGGGAAACAGATCACAATGAAGCATTCCATGAGTGGTCCAAAATGTAATCTGTTTCCCTGTGTGGCCACACTGTTAGTTTAACAAACCCAAGTCAGCACAGTCTAAGCTAACTGAAGTTCTAATGATATTTAATGCCAGAATTATAGCTTCATTAAAATAAAAAGTAAGGACCCCCCCCCAAAAAAAATCAGTCTTCTACCATGAGTTGCTACAACTTTCCTGGTAACTGGCCAGCCAGGCTTGGCTGTAACACAGAAATATGCATAAAGCCACAATTTAGTGCATACTTAGTTGGGAATAATTGAAACTGAACCAACATATACCTGAGTAGATATGTGTAAGATTGCACATTTGACAACCAAAACCGCACTGGATGAACACCCTTGACAATGGCATGAAGTTGTCTCAGGTTCCCCCAGACCTAGCCCAAGATTGTGCCAAGTAGAACACAAAAACCAGAATAGTGGACTCCACCACAGATGTTAAGAAAAAGAAGAAATTTGTAAGATTGCACTGTTCAACTGTCCACTGAAATCAATTGGACTCAAAAGTTCATCCAAAGTTATTTGTAAGTCCCATTTTAAAAAGCAATGCATGTGGGCATAAATACCTCTTCTAAATGTTACCAGTTCCATGCAGGACTGCTTGTGAACACTAAGAGCCTTTTCACACCACCCCTAAGATCCGCTGGCCACTTAAATTCGGTCACTGTTCCTGCGTTCCCACCCCCTCCGCACTCCTGGCTGCTGGCTGCGTGAGGGGAGGGAGAAAAAACAGGAAGAAAAGAGATGTGGGGTCCAGATAGTTTTCTCATCCTTCCTACTAGTACTCAAAAAGGGAACAGAAAGAGAAAGAAAAATGTTCAGGTGACAAAGCTGGTGCCAATGTGAGAGATTTAGATTATGGGGCTATGGGATACACACCCTGGAAGATGGACTACTGGGAAGTGATGAGTTGTGCCTCAAAAGAACTGGGAAGAATGTATTTGGCAACAGCATGAAGAACTACAGCCAGAGCTGTAGCTAGGGTTTGGAGTGCCCAGGGACAAAGTCAGTTTTTATGCCCTCTCCTGCCCCCCCCCCAATTACATCTCACCCACCGAGCAAGGGGTGACTGATCCTGGGGGTACAGCGGAGGAGGGGGAGAAAGGTCCCTCTTTCTCATGCCCTCTTTGAGGGTCTCCCAGAAAAGGCTGTCCTGTGCAAATCACACAAGCATCACCTCCATAGCATGCTTCCCCCTCCTCCTTTCCCCCAGCTAAGGCTTGGTGATTGTTAGCCCGGGGAAAGGAGGAGAAGGAAGCAGGTGATGGGATTATTTTCTAAGCAGCACCTCCATCACATGCTTCCCTCTCCTCCTTTCTCTGGGCTAACAATCGCTAAGCCTTAGTGGGGGGAAGTGGGGAGCAATCAACCATAGTGCTGCTTGGAAGAAAAAACATTGCCTGCTTCCCTCTCCTCCTTTTCCCTGACTAAGGTTTGGCAAGCCTTAGTGGGACAAAAGGAGGACTGCTGGCAGGATGGCACATGGCTTCCTCCTCCTGCTCCCCCCCAGACACCCCCAGATTGCTGTGCACCCCGGGGCAAATGCACTCTTCTGCCCCTCCCTAGTTACGCCAGTGACTACATCTGGAAAGCTTTAAATCAAACTGGAAGAGGGAGAAGGAGAGGCATGCTCAGAGTTAGACTGATAAATGCTTACACACAAGAAGAGCAACACACCAAGTAGCTCTAAAGGGGCCCAATAATTATCTTCATTAGCAATGAAGGCATGCAAGCCACAAATCATACAATCTCTGGTGTGTATACACAAATGCAAGGAATATGGGAATCAAAAAGAAGAACCGGAATTCATCATTTAGGAGGGTAAATATGATTGTGAAGAGTAACTGAAAATTGCTGGGAAGACCCCCATGACTGGAATATAGCATAGAATATAAGTTGTTCAATAAGAACAGAAAGAACAGAAAGTGAGGTGGAGTCACCATATATGTCAAAAAGACACATTCCTCTGCAGAAAACAAGAGGATGAGCCAGGTCAGTGGTGGTGAACCTTCAGCACTCCAGATGTTTTGGACCACAACTCCCAGAATTCCAAGCCTGTATTGCCAGTGACAAAGGACTATGGGAGTTGTGGCCCAAAATATCTGGAGTGCCAAACGTTTGCCACCACTGTGCTAGGTTGTCCCATTAAGAGCATCTAGATTAATATAATTGTAGCAAAAAACAAAGGGAACATGGTAGTCTGGCTCTTGTACAAGTCACCTAACCATGATGTAGATGACACTTAGAGATGGGAACGAAATGAACTTTTAGTTTGTTTTGTTATTTGTTATTCGTTTTGTTATGTAATGAAACAAATAATGACCCTAGGGGTGAATTTAAAATGAAACAAAATGAACTGAGAAAAATTGGTTCGGTTAGGTTCGTTTCATTAATGGGGGGGGGGAGAGATGTCTCCTACCTGGTGCTGGTCTGGAGGTCCTTCAGGGATGGCAACGGGGGGTGGGATCTGATAGCCGCGCTCCAGCTGTAGTGCAGCCACGTGGTCGGCAGTAAAAAAACAACAATAAAAGTAAAAATTAAAAAAAAATTAAAATTAAAAAGGAGTGCCGACCAGGCTCCAGGGGTGGCCTGGTCAGCACCATAAAATAGTAAAAAAATAAAAATTAAAAAATTAAAATAAAAGTAAAAGAATAAAAAAATAAAAATAAAGGAAGCACCCACCCACTGCTTGGGGGAAAAAGGAGTGCTGACCAGGCCCCAGAGGTGGCCTGGTCGGCACCCTAAAATCGGCATGGCAAGAAAATAAAAACAAACAAACAAACAAAAGCCCTGCGCTACAGCTGTAGCACGGGGCCAGGAAACCTAGAGGTAAAAAACAACAACCCATAATAAAAATAAAAATAAAACCCTAAAATGTAAAAAAATAAAAAAATAAACCAGCGCCAACTGGGCCCCAGGGGCCACATGGTAGGCGCTGAAAGAAAAAAAAAAAAAAAAAAAAACAAAAAAAAAAAAACCAAGCCGGCCATGCTACAGCTGTAGCACAGCCAGAACCCAGAAGTAGAAAAATATAAAATAAAATAAAATAAAATAAAATAAAGGGAGCACCAACCCAGCCCCAGGGGTGGCCAGGTGGTGCTCTAACATTAAGGGGAAAAAAAAAAAAATATAAAAGAAGCACCCACCTGGCCCTAGGGGCCGTGCGTTGGGTGCTTGGAAAAAAAAGAGGTGCTTGCCCTAAGACAGTGCCTCAAAAAGCCCCTGCCGCAGAGGCCAGGATCCGCCGCCGCTGAGGAGCCGGCACTGGTAAGAACCGAATCCGAACCGAACCAAAGGTGGGCCTGAACCAGACGAACCCGAACCTCTCTGTTGAGAGGCAAATTCTGTCAAAATTGGCCTTTTCAAGAAATTCCTGGTTTGTGCTGCTTATAACTTTTTCCTACAAAAAGTGGAGGAAGAAATTAGGGGGTTAACCACCCTGGACTTGATTAACCAATAGAGATGATTTGGTGGAAGAAATGGTAGTAAGGGGAACTCTGTGGGAAAGTGACCATATTCTGTTTGAGTTTACATTTTTTACATTTTTGAGACCTTCAATACATTTTACTGCACTCGTTAAAATGGAGTTGCAGGGAGCAGCTGTAGTTACCTGCAGTACTTGTGCCATGTTTGTTATCTTGACAGAGCGTGTGCAGAACTACATCTGCTGCAAGTGCAAGCTGGTGGCGCTATTGGAAGAGAAGGTCCAGCAGCTGGAGGCTCGCATATCCGACCTGCAACATATTAAGGAGCTTGAGCGGTTCCTGGACAGAGCGGAACAGACTACTCAGGTCCAAGAGGAGACAGGGCAAACTTCAGAGGAGGAAGTCACTCCCGCAACTCAGGAGGTGGATGGGTGGAGGAATGTGACTCAAAGGAGTAGAAGGCCAAGGCATCGCTCAGAGAGTCTCATCTTGCACAATCAATTTGAAGCTCTTTCCCTCAGCACACCTCATGAGGCACACATAGAGGAAGAAGTGGTTCCGCCGGAGGATCTCTCCCTCATCACTATTGATGAGATACAAGATCAGGTACATGTTGATGAGCAGGCTGCAGGAGAGAAGCTCATTGTGCTAGGGGATTCTATAATTAGAAATACGGAGGGATGGATTTGTGAGGAGCATGATAACCGTATGGTCACTTGCCTGCCGGGTGCAAAGGTTGCAGACATCACCAGAAATATAGATAGCTTGTTAGAGAGAACTGGGAAGGAGCCAGTGGTCATGGTACACGTCGGTACCAATGATGTCGGGAAGGCCAAGCGGTCAGTCTTGGAAGCCAAATTCAGGTTGCTAGGTAGAAGATTGAAGACCCGGGCTTCCAAGGTAGCATTTTCAGAAGTGATACCTGTTCCTCGTGCAGGACCCGCCAGACAGGCAGAACTCAGAAGCCTCAATGCGTGGATGAGGCGATGGTGTCGAGAGGAGGGCTTTAGATTTGTCAGGAACTGGAGAACATTTTGGGACAAGCCAAACCTGTTCAGGAGGGATGGGTTGCACTTGAATCATGATGAGACCAGATTGCTGGCACTCAACCTCAAAAAGGCAGCAGAGCAGCTTTTAAACTGATAACTGGGGGAAAGCTGACAGGCATCCGGTTCGGAACACCTCATCCTCGGGGAATGAGGTTGGAGAGGGTAGAGAATCAGATAGAGAAGACATAGCAGGTATAGGTATTAGCACTGGGAGAATAACGGAATGTGACAGTTCATCTACTGAAAATAAAAGCTGTGGGGCGAATAGAACAAGGCAGCAGCTGTTGTTGCGGGACCCACTGTACAGGTGCTTCTACGCCAATGCTCGAAGCCTCCGAGCAAAGATGGGAGAACTTGAACATTTGGCAGCTAGGGATAACATTGATATAATAGCCATAACAGAAACCTGGTGGAATGCGGATAACCAGTGGGATACAGCAATCCCAGGCTATAAACTCTATAGAAGAGATAGAGGGGGGCGGGTTGGAGGAGGAGTGGCCATCTATGTCAAAGAAGGGGTAAAATCCAGCAGAATGGAGATTGATAGGGGGTCTGACTCCACCATAGAATCACTGTGGGTTAAACTACCAGGTCCAAGGAGTGATGTGATCGTTGGAGTATTCTATCGTCTACCAGATCAGAAACTTGAGGGGGACCTTGAAATGAGGAGAGAAATCATGGAAGTTGCTAAAAGGGATAGGATAGTAATCATGGGGGACTTCAATTATCCCCACATCGACTGGGCCAATGCGAGCTCCGGGCAAGAAAGAGAAACTGGGTTTCTCAACTTGCTGAATGACTGTGCCTTAGAGCAACTAGTCACGGAGCCCACCCGAGAACAGGCAACTCTGGATCTAATACTGTGTGATACTCAGGACCTGGTCAGAGGTGTGAATGTCACTGAGCCTCTGGGGAACAGTGACCATGCTGCTATTACCTTTGCCATGCATGTCGGAGGAAGAGTGTCAACCAAATCAGACATAAAAACCCTTGATTTTCGAAGGGCAAACTTCCCTCAGATGAGGAAACTAGTTAGAGAGAAACTGAAGGGGAAGGTTAGAAGAATCCAATCTCTTCAGAGTGCATGGAGCCTGTTTAAAACAACAATAATAGAGGCCCAGCACAAGTGCATACCACAAAGAAAGAAGAGCTCATTTAAGTCCAAGAGGACACCGGCATGGTTAACGAGTGGAGTTAGAGAGGCTCTAAAGCGCAAGGAGAGGTCCTTCTGTAAATGGAAATCCTCCCCAAATGAGGAAAATAAAAAGGATCACAAACTCTGGCAAAAGAAATGTAAGAAGATGATAAGGGAGGCAAAGAAAGACTTTGAGGAATGAATGGCTAGCAATATAAAGGGTAATAATAAAAGCTTCTTTAAATATGTTAGAAGTAGAAAACCTGCCAGAGAACCAGTTGGCCCTCTGGATGGTGAGGAAGGAAAAGGGGAGGTTAAGGAAGACTTGGACATTGCAGAGAAATTGAATGAGTTCTTTGCTTCTGTCTTCACGACAGAGGACCTTGAGCAGATTCCGCTGCCTGAGCCGCCCCTCTTGACTAAAGAATTAAATCAAATACAGGTTAAAAGAGAGGAGGTTTTAGGACTAATTGATAAATTGAGGATTAACAAGTCACCTGGCCCAGATGGCATCCACCCAAGGGTTATTAGGGAACTGAGAAGTGAAATTGCAGATCTCTTAACGGTTATATGCAACTTGTCTCTTAAAACGGCCACAGTGCCGGAGGACTGGAGGATAGCAGATGTCACACCAATTTTTAAAAAAGGAAGGAGGGGGGACCCAGGAAACTACAGGCCGGTTAGCCTTACATCTGTCCCAGGGAAGATGGTGGAAAGCCTCATCCAAGAGAAAATCTTAAAACACATAAAAGAACAAACCTTGCTGAGAGAAAATCAGCATGGCTTCTGTAAGGGTAAATCTTGTCTGACAAACCTCTTAGAATTTTTTGAAAAGGTCAACAGGCACGTGGATTTGGGTGAACCGGTTGATATAGTCTATCTGGATTTTCAAAAGGCTTTTGACACAGTCCCTCACCAAAGGCTGCTGAGAAAATTGCACAGTCAGGGGATAAGAGGGCAGGTCCTCTTATGGATTGAGAACTGGTTGAGATCCTGGAAACAAAGAGTAGGTATCAATGGGAAATTTTCACAATGGAGAGAAGTGAAAAGCGGTGTGCCCCAGGGCTCTGTCCTGGGACCGGTGCTTTTCAATCTGTTCATAAATGACCTGGAGACAAGGATAAACAGTGAGGTGGCCAAGTTTGCCGATGACACAAAACGTTTCTGTGTGGTAAAAACCAGAGAAGATTGTGAAGAGCTCCAGAAGGATCTCTCCAAACTGGGGGAATGGGCTGAGAAATGGCAAATGCATTTTAATGTAACCAAATGTAAAGTAATGCATATTGGGGCAAAAAATCCAAACTTCATCTATCAACTCATGAGCTCTGAGTTATCCGTGACAGATCAAGAAAGAGATCTTGGTGTGTTGGTGGACAGATCCATGAAGGTGTCTCCCCAATGTGTGGCAGCGGTGAAGAAGGCCAATTCCATGCTAGGGATTATCAAAAAGGGGATTGAAAATAAAACAGCCAACATTATAATGCCATTATACAAAACAATAGTAAGGCCCCACCTGGAGTATTGTGTACAATTCTGGTCACCGCATCTCAAGAAAGACATAGTGGAACTGGAAAAGGTGCAGAAGAGAGTGACTAAAATGATTACTGGGCTGGGGCACCTCCCTTATGAAGAAAGGCTAAAACATTTGGGCCTCTTTAGTGTGGAAAAAAGGCGATTGAGGGGGGATATGATTGAGACATACAAAATAATGCAGGGTATGAGTAAAGTGGATAGAGGGAAGCTCTTCTCCCTCTCCCAAAATACCAGAACTAGGGGACATACACTCAAATTGAGGGCTGGGAGAGTAAGAACTGACAAAAGAAAATATTTTTCACCCAGCGCGTTGTAAGTCTATGGAACTCCCTGCCACACAATGTGGTGATGGCATCTGACCTGGATGCCTTCAAAAGGGGATTGGACAGATTCCTGGAGGAAAAGTCCATCACAGGTTACAAACCATGATGGAGATGTGTAACCTCCAGGGTTTAAACCAGGGTACTTCAAGGGCCAGATGCAGGAGAGTGGTATCAGGAGACAGATATCTAGTCTCATGCGCTCCCAAACACATCTGGTGGGGCCGCTGTGAGATACAGGAAGCTGGACTAGATGGGCCTTTGGCCTGATCCAGCATGGCTCTTCTTATGTTCTTATGTTCTTGGTTTCAAAGGAAGCAAAAGGAGAATGAAGCTTCATGTGTATGCTGTATTTTAGGAAAGCCATTTTTATAATAAACTCAGAACAAGGATAAGTAAGCTGCCATGGTGGGAGATCCTAACGGGAATAAGAATGGAAGACAACAAAAAAGACCAATGTGGCAGAACAAACTCAGAGAAGCCCTGAAAGTAAACAAGGACACACATATGAAGTGGAACGAAGGCGAAGCATCAAAGGAAGAGTGTGGAGTAGTAGAAAAGAATTGCAGGGAGGCTCCGAGGCCTCCTGGAGGGGCCTGGGGGAGAGCGTGGAGTAATCGGATCGCTCCCCGCCGCCGCCCCCAGGTACTGCGATCCCGCAGTATAGTGGGACCGCAGTACCTGAACTACAAAATGGCGTGTGTGTGTGTGTGTGACTGTAGTAAAAAAAGGTTGAAAGCAGCAACAACAACAACAAACATTTTCGAGGAACATGCTGGAACTTGTGTCCTTGGGATGGCTGTGCTGTATGAATCATGGCAGGGAGTAGAGTGCCAGTGTTGTGACTTATGTTGCTGCACCCTTGTGTCATCCTAAAGGCCCTCGCTCTGTGACATCACAAGGTATTTCTCCACTCAGTCTTTTGTTTGGCGCCTCAAATGTCAAGGGATGGAAATCAGCTGACCTGCCAAGGAGGGTTAGTGACTGCAGCCTAAATATGGGGGATACTGGCTTATCCTCTCTTTCTCTCCAATCTCCTCCACCTGCCCCCTAAAATAATGGAAAAGACTCTGTTGACTTGCCTCGTTAATAATCTCCAAAGCACTTTCAACTTCTTATCTAGGAAAATTGATTTCTTTTGGGGTTTGCTGACACTTTACCTGCAGTAGATTTCAAAGAATATTCACCAAACATATTTGAGACAAGGAGGGAATTTGACACATGAAAACTATAACTCTGACTCTGCCCCCAGCTTCCCCGTTTGCCACTTGAGGCCCATAATCTTTAGAGTCAGAAAATGTTTCAAACATTTAAATGATCAATGTGATTCCCCCTTTATCAGCTCCTTGTCCCTGTTCTCAATTTATGCAAGAGAGACCTGCTGCTAAAACAAGTAAGACTTGTCTTATCTAATGTTTCCACTGCTTGGAGAATATTAGTTTTGTGGGCAATTCATTTTATCCAACTCAGGACCAATAGCTCATTGCCTTTATGCCTACTCCAGCACTCCAACTGACCATTTTTCATCAAAGACAGTTAAAGCATTTATAACTATAAAGTCATGTCAACTGGTGCTACAGTAGAGTCTGCTGGGCCTGGCTGGTAAAAGTCTTGATGGTCCTATAAAATTAAAAGTATCCAAAAAGAGGAAATGCATCGGAGCCATCTAGCTGTTTTTATAGTGACAGGAATCTAGTACAGTGGTCCCCGCCCTTTCGTAGTTCATATACTGTAGTCCCGCTATATTCCGGAACCTGAGTACAGTGGACCCTTGTATAACAAACGGTTTGTATAACATAAAATTTGAACAACATAAAAAATTCCAGAGCTAGGGGAAATTTGCTTAACGCAATCGCCTATGGGGTGAATCTGTACAACATAAAAATGGGATCACTCTGTTTTCAATGTATTCCTATGGGAAATTTGTATAATGGAAAATTTGCTTAACATAATTTCATTTGGAACGAATTAATTCCTTTATACAAGGTACCACTGTATATAAAAAAGCCCCCCCCCCGGGGGTAAGGGCCAAAGGCTGTTTCTGGCCTCCCATACTTACCCCAGGACTGGCTCTGCCCTGAAGGGGCCTGCGAGGGCCTTCCCAGGGGGCTCCAGAAGGCCTGGGAAGGCCTTCACAGGCCTGTTCGGGGCAGCACCAGGCCGGGGGTAAGTACAAGAGCCTCCTGTTAGGGCCCCCAAGCCTGACTTGACCTGCATCTGCATATTGTGGATTTTCAATTATCACGAGTCAGGTCGGGTCTCTAACCCTTGCAATAAGCAGGGGATCACTGTAATGTAAAGTTGCATTGCTGAAGCCTTGATAACATTATCAGCTGCATCTGTATTTTGTCAAGGAAAGGTTTCCTATCTCCCCTGTAAAGGTTCCTAGGCTCCTTTTGACTAGGGAAACCTCTGGAGCTCATGGGGTGGGCAAATGTCTGAAAAACTGCCATTGCTGGTCCTGGCAGCCACTGTGGGAATGGTAGGGGTAATTTTCATACATGTATGGGTTCCTCTCCCATCTCGTTCTCCCCAAAGGCTTTCTCGGGAACTAAGAGATCATAAGGGAGCCTAGGACCCATGGCAGGGGGGAGGAAACATTTTATTAGCAAAACATGAAGAAAGAATAAGCTTTCATTACTTCATTTCAGCACAATCACTCTAGTTATCAATCTCTCTCTAGATTACTGTTCTACAGAAGATTGATTATTATGGATATGCCTAGGCATGACACAGACCAATCCAGTTGTGTGAGGCTCGTATGACAACCACCATCCCATCTTGAACATGTTGTTGTTGTTCAGTCGTTCAGTCATGTCCGACTCTTCGTGACCCCATGGACCAGAGCTCACCAGGCCTTCCTATCCTCCACTGCCTCCCAGAGTTTTGTCAAATTCATTTTGGTTGCATCGATGACACCGTCCAACCATCTCATTTTCTGTCGTCCTCTTTTCCTTTTGCCTTCAATCTTTCCCAACATCAGGGACTTTTCTAAGGAGTCCTCTCTCCTCATGAGGTGGCCAATGTACTGGAGCCTAAGCTTCAAAATCTGTCCTTCCAGTGAACATTCGGGGTTGATTTATTTCAGAATGGATAGGTTTGATCTCTTTGCAGTCCAGGGGACTCTCAAGACTCTCCTCCAGCACCACAGCTCAAAAGCATCAATTCTGCGGCGATCAGCCTTCTTTATAGTCCAGCTCTCACTTCCATACATCACTACTGGAAAAACCATAGTTTTGACTATCCTGACCTCAGTTGGCAAAGTGATGTCTCTGCTCTTTAGGATGCTATCTAGGTTTGCCATTGCTTTCCTCCCAAGAAGCAGGCGTCTTTTTATTTCGTTGCTGTAGTCACCATCTGCAGTGATCAAGGAGCCCAAGAAAATAAACTCTGTCATTGCCTCCATTTCTTTTGCCTGGAGGTGATGGGACCGGTGGCCATGATCTTAGTTTTTTTTATGTTGAGCTTCAGCCCATTTTTTTCACTTTCCTCTTTCACCCTCATTAAGAGGTTCTTTAATTCCTCCTCACTTTCTGCTATTAGAGTAGTATCATCTGCGTATCTGAGGTTGTTGATATTTCTTCCGGCAGTCTTAATTCCGGCTTGTGATCCATCCAGACCTGCCTTTCTCATGATGTACTCTGCATATAAGTTAAATAGGCAAGGTGACAGTATACAGTCTTGTCGTACTCCTTTCCCAATTCTAAACCAGTCAGTTGTTCCATATCCAGTTCTGATGGTTGCTGCTTGTCCCACATATAGATTTCTTAGGAGACAGATAAGGTGGTCAGGCACTCCCATTCCTTTAAGGACTTGCCATAGTTTGTTGTGGTCTACACAGTCAAAGGCTTTGGCATAGTTGATAAAGCAGAAGTAGATGTTTTTCTGGAACTCTCTGGCTTTCTCCATAATCCAGCGCATATTGGCGATTTGATCTCTAGTTCCTCTGCCCCTTCGAAATCCAGCTTGCGCTTCTGGAAGTTCTCTTTCCACATACTGCTGAAGCCTGCCTTGTAGAATTTTGAGCATAACCTTGCTAGCGTATGAAATGAGTGCAACTGTGCGATAGTTGGTGCATTCTTTGGCGTTTCCTTTCTTTGGGATTGGGATGTAGACTGATCTTTTCTAGTCCTCTGGCCACTGCTGGGTTTTCCAAATTTGCTGGCATATCGTATGCAGCACCTTTACAGCATCCTCTTTTAAGATTTTAAAGAGTTCAATTGGAATGCCGTCACCTCCACTGGCCTTGTTTGCAATGCTTTCTTAAGGCCCACTTGACTTCACTTTCCAGGATGTCTGGCTCCAGGTCAGCAACTATGCTGTCTTGGTTATCAGGGACATCCAGATCTTTCTGATATAATTCTTCTGTGCATTCTTGCCATCTCTTCTTGATCTCTCCTGCTTCAGTTAGGTGCCTACCATTTTTGTCCTTTATCATATCCATCTTTGCACAAAATGCCCCTTTAATATCTCAAATTTTCTTGAATAGATCTCTGGTTTTTCCTTTTCTGTTGTTTTCCTCTATTTCTTTGCACTGTTCATTCAAGAAGGCCGCCCTGTCTCTCCTTGCTATTCTTTGGAAGTCTGCATTCAATTTTCTGTATCTTTCCCTTTCTCCCTTGCATTTTGCGTCCCTTCTCTCCTCTGCTATTTGTAGGGCCTCGTTGGACAACCTCTTTGCTTTCTTGCATTTTCTTTTCTTTGGAATATTTTTCATTGCAGCCTCCTGTACAATGTTACAGGCCTCCATCCATAGTTCTTCAGGTGTTCTGTCCACCAAATCTAGTTCCTTGAATCTATTCTTCACTTCCACTGTGTATTCATATGAGATTTGACTTAGGTTATACCTGACTGGCCCAGTGATCTTCCCTACGTTCTTGAACATAATGGATCCCAATTGATTCAGGAACTAAATAGGGTCAGAAAGTGCCTGCTTGAAAGAGAGGGCATCAGTGAACTAGGGATCTCAAGGCTGGTCTATAGGAGAATATCCTGCCTGAAAGCCTGGAAAGCCAGCCAGAGATGGTAATGTTCACGAACAGTCATCTAAGGTTACAATCCTACATTTATGTAGGAGTTAGTCTTTTGGAATAAAGAATGGCAACAATGCTGTGTAAGAGTAAGACTTCGAGAATATGATTAAATGTGTATGTTTTCCTTAATTTCCATTGCAAAAAACCTTGAATGATAGATTCGTCTTGATTTATCCTAATGGATTATCAAAACCAGGCAAAAATAACAAAATCTGTCACTTCCAAATTCAGCCACTGTATCAGATCAAGTCCAGGGAACAAAACCACTACACTACACCTCTCCACTGGTTCTGCCTTTGATGAATTTCGGTAATGGAAATTTTGGCTTTTGCACATTGTATGATGGCAATGGAATGTGAATGACTCATGTCAGTTGATGGCTTTATACTGTTGTGACAGTCTTCTTCTAGTTTGGAATATGAATTTCTTTTCTTTTGTTTTTTTTTTTGGCCCAAATTTATTTCTGAAGTGTGCATCTAAAATGACTGAATTACAGGAATGATAAAAATTGTCTGCTCTATCTTGATGACAAGGCAGTTTGTCAATAAGAACATTCCTACTTATTTCAATTTGGGCTTCTTTCTTTCTTTCTTTCTTTCTTTCTTTCTTTCTTTCTTTCTTTCTTTCTTTCTTTCTTTCTTTCTTTCTTTCTTTCTTTATTAGCACTAGGGCAGCAAGACAAAAGGTTTTTTAAAAGAGCAAGAAGTTGACAGAGGGCGTTTATACACGACCCCTAAGCTCCACTGCAAATGGCTGCAAGCTCTGGATGATAAAAATGTTTACCCACCAGCTCTGGAGTTTGCAGACAATTAAGTGCGACCCCGCCCACTTACCGTGACCAAACTGCACTTTTCTTGTACCTGCTTTTTTATAGTGAAAATATTTGATGCGGAGATTGCCTGAGCTCTCCTCGCTTCTTTTTCTTTTGCCTCGCTTCTTTTTCTTTTGCCTCCGCCCCTTAAAGAGGAACCAGGAAGTAAACGGAGGTCGGAGCAACCGGAGGTAAGCCTTTTATTCTTTTGTCTCTGTCTAAGGCTTTTTTTTCCCCCCCTCACGCAGACAGAACAAAGAAGTGCCCAGCGGGTGGGGAGGGAGGAACAGCAACGAACCCTCAAGATCTTTGGTCCGAATTTAAGGGACCAGCGGATCTTAGGGGTCATGTAAAAAGGCCCAGAGAGTCTTAATGTAGCTCTGCCCTAATTCTGTAGATTTGGGCAGGCAAAGCAGAAAGACTTTAAAACGCCCCCTCCCCACTTCTTTTCTGATTGTTCACCTTTCCCTCCCCAACGTTGGTTGGTCAGCTAAGAAAGAAAGAAAGAAAGAAAGAAAGAAAGAAAGAAAGAAAGAAAGAAAGAAAGAACAAAATAACGAAAGAAAGAAAGAAAGAAAATTTGTTATCCCACAGCAAGAAAATCCAGATCAAAGTAAAATGTGGATTTCCCCCTGGAACGGTCACATGGTTGAAAACACTGTTCCTGTGTTCCCACGGGTGCAGCGGAACGGAAAGGTTTTGATGTGGATTTTCTGAGTCCCCACAGACTCAAGTACCAGTTAAGAATCTGCATCAGAACTGAGACAGAGTTTGTACCACCTCGAGACCAGGTACTTGCAAAACTTGCTGAGTCATGATTAAGTGGGCATGGTCGCATTCCCCCCCTTTAAAGTCTGCTGGTTGTGAGGGCACAATTTTATTAACCGCATCTTCAAGCAGTTTTGAAGCAGTTTTTAGTGGTCGTGGGATAGCAGGAATGGGAAGCAGTCTCAAGCACTAAGTGTGGAGGGAGAGGATTTGATGAGCAGCTGGTTTCCATGTTGCTCTACCTCTCTCACGGCTTCTGTAGCTGGCAGAAATGACTTCACATACAATGGCATCAAAACCCTCCATAATGGCTCAAGTGAACCAAACTTTGTAGCCCCAAGAGACATATTTGGGAGACCAGTTCAGCACAGGTTGCTTGCTTACCATCCCCATGTTTTCTTAGCTTTTGTCATAAATGGGATGCATCCTGTACTTATAGTTCAGATATGTGTTGATTCTGTTCAGAGATCTGATCTTGATTGGTTCAGGCCAAGACCTGGTCACATATAGATCCCCTCCTTCATTATTCTGTTTCAAAAAGGACAAATAAAAAGAGAAAAAAAAGTATTCTGGTGTGAAATTTCATGGATTACAATCAATTCCTGTAAAAGAATAAACACACATGAATATATACAGAGTCAACTCAGGACTGTATGCATCCAATGAAATGAATTAGTCCAGGAAAGCTCATGTTGTACTACAGCTGTTAGTCATTAAGGTGCACCAAGACTCTTTCTTGCTGTTGCTCCAATAGACAAACAGAACTACACCTTTGATAACGGCTAGCAATGAAGAACACAGAGCTTTGCCAGCAACAATTTTCCATTTCATTCCAAAGGGTCAGTTTAATTTCACTGATTTTAGAAGAGTTGCGTTCTTGGGGATCTGGAATAGGAATAAAAGAATGGCAGCCCTGGGGTTAGCATATCACTTCAAAGTTAATCAGTTCAGTTTCAGTGATGCATATTTTCACATTATGTCTCCAATCTAGACAAGTCTGAATATTGCAGAGGTTACATACTGTGTAAGCTTGAGGATTCTTTGTGAACTGATCCCAGAAGCTCTTCCTGTTAATAAGCAATCACAGCTGACAGATAAACATACAGTCTATGACAGATTATACATTCCTTCCTGATGATTACATGCAAACACTTCCTCATATTCCTAAAAGCAAGATTTTAGAATCCTCATCTGAATCAGCAACAAAATAACCTTCCTTCTGCGCTAGTTTGCTGTTGTTTTCACTTGTTGCAAGCAATTGGGAGGGCATTGCAATTACAATGTTGTATCTACTTCCATTCTAAAGCAAAAAAAGTAGTAGAGCTGCCAGATCTTTCTCTCTGGAATCTCAAAGGACTGATAGTCCTCTCTGAGTCTCCAAGATGAGACACAAATCCTGTTGCAAAGTTTGAAATTTTTGGTGAAATTCATTTTGCTATGCAGCAGACGTACACAGATTCATAGGTGAGAATAGCTACACATTTCCCAAATAGACCACCCTTTGTCATTCATTGAAACTTAAAGTCTCAGTAAGTCATTCTGAAACATTTGTAGGAATTTGAATAAAAACATTTCATTACTTACAATTGTGAACAGAGCAGCAGCAAAACAACACAGCTAAACTGCTTCCAAAAGGCTAAAGAGAGGGGGAAAGGAACAATCAGTAGAGAGGCAGTGCTATCTCCAAATTCAGAGATGGGGGAGAGTGACTGGTTAGTGCTGATTGATTGACAGTCACCCCATACCAGAAAAGTGACTGAAACCACAGGCAGCATGAAAGATTATATATAGAACTCTGGCAGCAGGAATGAATTTGGAAAGAAAGAAAGAAAGAAAGAAAGAAAGAAAGAAAGAAAGAAAGAAAGAAAGAAAGAAAGAAAGAAAGAAAGAAAGAAAAAGATCCCATTGGCTGACAGTGAACTTCCTTCAAGCCCCATCCTGACCTTGCCATACCAAAAATGGTCTGCCCTGGTGACATCACAAGCCCTCTCTCCCCAGGCTCAGGATCTGTCTTGAAATCTAAGGGATGGCATGCTGCTAACCTGGCAATGCTACATGAGTTTCATCCTTCCTTTTTCTTTTTCATCACACAAAACTGTATATATATTGTGGCCACTGGCGCCTGGTAGAGGCAGAGGCAGAGGTTCCCTGGGGGCAGCAAAACAGTGGAGGAGGAAAATCAAAGGCATGTAGCTCTTCTCATGGGGACAGGGGACTTGAAAAGACCATAAACTGGGGGAAGTTCCTTGAAGGAGAGAGATGAGAATGTTTGCTGGAGCACCAAAAAGGCATCTGCTGAGGTTCCAAAATTTATAAAATAACTTCTAGTTTATTGCTTTCATTTAGTCTAGTAAATAAAACAATTCTTCCTTTTGTCCTTGGATACAGATATGCTGTGCATGCAATAGAGCAAGTCAAAACTGCATCTGCCTGGCTGCCCACCCCCACCCTGACCTTTGTGGACCTCAGTAACAATCCAAGCCAGAAGCATACAAAACACAAACAAGCTCCAATATTCCATTTAGAGTTACTCAAAGCTTTAGAAAACAATTGAGTTTTGATGCAGCTTCAACCTGCTCACACATTTTTTTATTGTTTTCATGGCCGTGTTCTGCCTGGTTAATTTTGGCCCCTATGTCTGAGTCGGAGGCAGTGTCAATATTACAGAAATGGACTATGGAACAACAGAGAAAACCTACAAACAAAACTTCCCCACACTCACCTGACAGGGAGGGATTGTCAAAGTGTAATATTTTGTATCAATCAAGTATTATATGATTAAAGGTGTAAGAAATGTAACCCTTGAAATATGAAATGTAATTATACCACGAAAGTTTGAACAGTAACGGACTGCTTGATAGAGGTTACTTTGGGACAAAGAGGTGTAACCTTTAAAAACAAAATTTTAAAAGGGAAAAGTAACAGTTCAAGTAGCAATACATTGAACGTCCATTAGAGGCCATTGCAGCGCAATTAGAAACCTCTCATCCCATTTCATGTAAATCTTTTATTTATTTATTTATTTATTGAGTATTTTTACCCGCCTTTTTCCTTGGAAAAGGACCAAGGGCGGCTTACAGTAATGAGGGATAATATCTGAATAGCAGAGCTTGTAGAAAAAAATCTACTGAGTCTCCAAGTGCAGCAACTCCCATCGAGAATGCATGGTGTTTTCTACTGAAGCAGAGTCAATGAGATTTTGCATCGGCCTCTTACTACTGGAATCTTCAAGCTTGGCATGAAAGTGTAAACAATACATTAGGATTGTATACATTCCATACCTATAAAATGCCTGGTGTATTGTAAGTAAGCAGACAGCCAGGAGAGTCAGCTAAGCGATCCAGAGATGTAAAATTTCTGGAAATTTTGAAACTCAGACCCCCCGCTTTCCCTGTTTTTATGGAAAAAAACAGAAATTTTCAGAAAAAATTGAAAGAAAAGGGTTACATTACAAGAAAAATCTGTTCTGGATTTTAATGTAGTTTATTTATTTATTTATTTATTTATGATTATACCGCCCGTCTTCCCAAAGGAATTCGGGGCGGTTAAAAACAATAGTAAATAAAAGCAGGTAGTCACAGACTGTAAATACAACAAATAGTGGAGAAAAGCAAACAAAAAAGGAAAAATACTATTTTATTTATTTATTTATTTATTTAGTTAATAATAATAATAATAATAATAATACCTTTATTGTCAATGTACAACATGTGCACAATGAAATTGGCTGAGTCTCCCATGCTCACCCCCACCACCATCCCGCCCCCATCTCACTGGCAACCACTCAGTCTTACTGCACCCTGTGTACTTGACACAGAATGCGCCAGCCCACAGGTCAGTTCTTCTATACTTGTCCTGGGATTATTTCCCATTCAGCAGTCTGACAGCCCATGGATAAAAACTGTTCTTCAGTCTGTTGGTACGGCAGGCTATACTACGATATCTTCTGCCTGATGGTACAAGGTAAAAAAGTGCTGACCGGGGTGTGAGTCATCCTTAAGAATTTTTCCGACCCTCCTGAGGCAACGATCCCTTGTCGTCCAGTGCACTCAGGGGACAGCCCATGATATACTGAGCTGTGCTTACCACCCTCTGTAGTGTCTTCCTGTCAGCAGCTGTCAATCCAGCATACCAAACGGTAATGCAATATGTGAGGATGCTTTCAACTGTGGACCGGTAGAAGGAGATAATCAGTTGTTGCTTCACTTTGTTCTTACGCAAGACCCTAAGGAAATGCAGTCTCTGCTGGGCCTTCCTGACTACTTTGGTTGTATTAATTCCCCAGGATAGATCCTCACTGAGGTAAACTCCCAGAAATTTAAAGGAAGAAACTCTCTCCACACACACACCCTGGATGTACAATGGGGCTAGTTCCTCTCTCTTCCTCCGAAGTCCAGCACCATCTCCTTTGTCTTGGTAATATTTAGATGCAAGTTGTTTTCTAGGCACCATGTGGATAATTTTTGGACCTCATTCCTGTACGGTGATTCATCTCCCCCTGTAATAAGACCCATTATGGTGGTATCGTCTGCGAATTTAATAATCACAGTAGATGGATCAGATGATACACAATCATATGTGTACAGTGAATACAGGAAGGGACTAAGCACACAGCCCTGTGGGGAGCCGGTGCTAAGCTTCAGGGAAGTAGATGTGAAAGGCCCAACCCTCACTGTTTGTGAGCGGTCCCTTAGAAAGTCCTTGATCCAATCACAGATGGTAGAAGAAAGGTCCAGATCAGCCAGCTTTTTAATAAGAATGCTTGGTAGGATGGTGTTAAAAGCTGAACTGTAATCAATGAAAAGCATCCTAACATAATTTCCAGGTTTCTCCAGATGACTCACTGCAAGGTGTAAGGCAGTAGCTATGGCATCATCTGTTGATCTGTTTCTCCTATAGGCAAACTGATGTTTATCAAAGTCTGGTGGAAAACATGTTTTAAGGTATTGGAGAACCAATCTTTTCAAAGCATTTCATCACTACAGACGTTAATGCAATAGGTCTGTAGTCATTTAGGCAATTAACTGCTGTTTTCTTTGGGACTGGGACAATGGTAGCTGCTTTCAAACATGATGGAACGCAAGCTGATTGCAGGGAGATGTTAAAAATTCTTGTCAGAACCCCTGCTAACTGATCAGCACAATTTTTTACCACTATCCCCAGGACCCCGTCTGGGCCTGCAGCTTTACTGGGATTCACAGCCCTCAATGCAGCTCTCACTTGATGTTCATATAAAATGAGTGGCTGAGAATTTGAAGACTGGCAAGCAGGTACTATGGGGCCTGGTCTTTTAACCTCATAGCGAGCAAAGAAAATATTCAGCTCCTCTGCCAGTGAGGCATCAGCCTCAGCCATGTTCCTCATCTTGCCCCTAAAGTTAGTTAAATGCTGCAGTCCTTGCCATACTCCCTTTGTGTTGTTATCAGCTAAGTAGTTCTCCACCTTTTGTTTATATTTTTGTTTTGCTGCCTTTATACCTCTTCTAAGATTAGCCCTAGCCTCTCTATATGTATCCATGTCCCCTGCCTTAAAGGCAGAGTTCCGGGCTCTCAGAAGTGACCTTACCTCAGCAGTCATCCAGGGTTTACTATTCCCATAGACTCTGATGCGTTTATCCGCTGTTACGTTGTCAGTACACATGTTGATGTAAGAAAGTACAGCATCAGTATATCCATGTAGGTCTTGGTCTTCAAATACACTCCAATCAGTTGCTTCAAAACAGTCCTGGAGCTGACTAAGAGCACCCTCTGGCCATATTTTAACCGTTTTAATAATTGGCTGGGTTCTTTTCCGGAGAGGATGTACTTTGGGCATAGAAGAAGTGAAGAATGATCAGATGTGCCCAGATGTGGAAGAGGAATTGCCCTGTATGCCTGTTTCACATTGGAGTACACGTGATCCAATATGTTATTTCCTCTGGTGGGGAATTTCACGTACTGTTCAAACTTAGGGAAAACAGTTCTTAGACAGGCTTGATTGAAGTCCCCAGCTACGACAAAAAGCACCCTGTGGATGGATTTGCTGCTGCTTAGAAATGATGGCATATAGCTTGGAGAGTGCCTCACTGACATTGGCATCAGGTGGAACATATACAGCTATTATGATTATCACAGAGATTTCTCTAGGCAGGTAGAATGGCCTACATGTGACTGCCATCAATTCTACATCTGGAGAACAATACGTATAAGCTACCCTGCTGTTGACACACCAGGCATTGAGTATGTAAATACAGAGTCCTCCTCCCTTGCTCTTACCGGAGTTGCTGTTTCTGTCTAAACGAAAAAGAACTCGGTTCCCCAGCTGCAGGGCCTCATTAGAAACAGCTGAATTTAGCCAACTCTCCGTGATAACGATCACACAACTCTCACGTAGGATCTTGCTTGCTGTCATCTGCAACTCCAGTTCATCGATTTTATAGACGAGGGATCTGGCGTTGCTCAAGAAGACACTTGGCAGTGCTGGTCTATGAGGCTGCTTACGGAGACGAGTTAACAGACCAGCTCTACAGCCCCGCTTTTGTTTTCGTTGCTTTCTCTTCCGCTTCTGCCGGCAACTCCCCCTCCCAGCAACAATCCATGGAGATCCTGGAAGCCTCGCTATGCAGTTTGGTATGCTATGAGCCTGCTGAAACTCTGCTGTTACTTCCAATTTTCTTGTGAGCCCGATGTTTAACAGCTCTCTGCGTGAGTAGGCGAATTCTGCTCCTTGCACCACATTGTGCACACACAGCCACACACACATTATTCCAAAGAAAACACACCAATCTTGGGAGCTCAGAGCCGCAGCGTGTGAACGCGCCGCCATCTTGGGAAACCACTTCCACTAGTTAGTTAGTTAGTTAGTTAGTTAGTTGTGAACAGTTCTTATTGCTGCTGTTCTCCACTCCTAAATAACATTGACTGTTCCCCTATTCTGATTCAACCAACTTATATAAATACAACACTGTCTTTTTCCCCGCCTTATGAAAATTTTCTATTAGTCATTTTTTCCATTTCTTCTTATTTTGAATTCTTATAGCATTTTGATTTTTTGTAATTGTGCTTATTTGTTTATTTGTTCCTTTTATTGTTATGATTTGATTATTAGGTTTGATTGATTAGTTTTTGTTTTTATTTTAAGTTGTTTAATCTGTTTTTATATTTTGTATATGTTTGTAAACTGCCCAGAGTAGCTTTTTTGCTAGATGGTTGCGGTATATAAATAAATTAAATTAAATAAAATAAATAAATAAATAAATAAATTAGCACTCCCCACCCCATTTTACAGCTTGAAAGTTATTCTGTTACTTTAGGAACATAAAACATGACTATGGACATGTAAATAATCACAACTAGCATATTAAAATTTAGTGTAATCAAACAATTATTACAAACAGAATTTACCTTTTTTATAATATTTGTTTGTAATTGTAAGTAACAAATGGAGTAACAATCTCCCGAACTGTTTACTAGTTTATGTGAAACAAAAAAGCCTCTACAAAACAATGTTTTAAAATCCAGAATTAATAATTCATAATTTTTCTCCACAGTATTAAATAAAAATAAAATAAAAACCTCATTCTCACAAAAGGAATTGAAGAGGGGGAAAATTTATAGAAGGAAAGTGGGGCTAAGTTTTAATGAATGGGCATGACATTTCATCAGAATCATTTCTGTTGCTCTGTATTTTCTTCTAGTGCTTTGAGGCCTAGTGAAGAGGACAGAACAAAACCAAACATATCCACCCACATGCAAAAATAAAAATCAAAACCTTTTCTTTTTCTTGTGACAACAATAGTAGCATCCCCTAAAAGGAAGAAATGCACCTTGTTCTTGCATTGCAGAGTTCAGTTTGTAACCTAGGGCTTGCTTGTCCTCAGGGCACAGAAATTAGAATAATCTGATACTATGCATATTTTAAAGAAATGATTTAGAGAATATTAGAATACCCTGTCTTAATATATTTTATTCATCATGTTAAAATAAAACATTTTATAATCATTTTTTCTTTTTTCAATTGTTCCAGTTATTCAAAAATAAACCCAAAAGGCTTCCAGAAAAAAAAAGGGGAAAAAAAAACCTCCCCCTCCCCATTTTTTTCCATTTCTCCCCTGGCCTTCAAATCTCTAGCCACAACACAGCCATGCTGGGAGTCAGGGGGAGATGATGGCAGCTGCAGAGACATAGCAGCACAGAGTCAAAAGAAAAATCATGGATTTTCCTGCATGGATTTAAACTGCCAGATGACTGGGAGAGCATATGGAGTATTTAGTATTTCCCATATGTGCACTCAAATAAGCTAAAAGGCTAAGAAAAGCATTTCTGCTTCTATAGACCTTAATAGATGTACCTTTTAACGCCATAAGCTCTTATATTTTGGAATGAGATGAGATTTAAGTACTTGTCTAAGACTTCTTTTAGCTAAAAGCTTACAACGGAAATATGTTTATCTGACTTACCATAAGTATTTACCTTGCCTACAGCTTAAGTTTGGTCTTCAGATATTTTAGTCAATTGGTTGACTCATAGCTGTAAAAAATGTTTTGAAGCCAGGTACCTGTGATTTCTTAAAAGTCACCTGTGCTCAATATCTTTGAAGTATTTTTATTTTTATGCATAGAAGCAATAAAGCTTGTCGAATTAAGCACCCTAATGTTGCCTGGACTCATTTCTCTCTGTTCATTTCACTATGAATGAAAATAGTGATTTATTCTCATCTTCTTCTGAAGAGAGATGGATCAAGATTGCATGCTACATTTTTGGCAAGCTAATCAGGAGACCAGACTGATTGATTACTGCACCTGGATATTTTTGGTGAACCAGGCAGGAGTAGTAAATGATATATACCTTGATACCCAGATAGACTTTGCAATGTTTGTCTTGATTATTCAATTTGCATTGGTGCTAACCCTTTCAGGGATGTTAGCTGTGACAGACCACCACAGACTGAAATAAGGATGGGGTGTTGTAATATTCTGTAGTGCTTTGAGAGTATTATTTGAGTGTCTTACTTTTGACTTTGAGAGCAGCATACTGCAACACATGGCTGTGACAAATATAACAGAATTAACCACTATTGTAATTACTACAATATTTAATTATTTGGTTGGCTTCTCAACAAAAGGTACTCACGTAATTGGTTAAGTCTAAAGCAGGGGTCCTCAAAGTTTTCAACCAGCGGGCCGGTCCACCACCACCCAGACACCACTGGGGGCCGGATCCCAGTCCAAAAGCAGCTGCGGAGGCTGGCTTGCTCACAAAACAGGGGGTAGGTGGGGGGGTTGCAATTGGTCCCAGGGGCCGGATTCAGGACCTTGGGGGGCCGCATCCGGCCCCGGGGCCTTAGGTTGAGGACCCCTGGTCTAAAGGAATTGGTATTGGTAAGGATGTCACAAGCCATTTCCCCCCCATTAACCCACAGAGATGCTCTCCCCCATCCTGTTATTTAACCCACATTTAGCAGATTTTTGCTTCACTACCAATGCAAGAAAGCAAAGTGGTTGTCCAACGAGGCCCTACAAATAGCGGAGGAAAGAAGGGACGCAAAATGCAAGGGAGAAAGGGAAAGATACAGAAAATTGAATGCAGACTTACAAAGAATAGCAAGGAGAGACAGGGCGGCCTTCGTGAAGGAACAGTGCAAAGAAATAGAGGAAAACAACAGAAAAGGAAAAACCAGAGATCTATTCAAGAAAATTGGAGATATTAAAGGGGCATTTCATGCAAAGATGGATATGATAAAGGACAAAAATGGTAGGCACCTAACTGAAGCAGAAGAGATAAAGAAGAGATGGCAAGAATATACAGAGGAATTATATCAGAAAGATCTGGATGTCCCTGATAACCAAGATAGCGTAGTTGCTGACCTGGAGCCAGACATCCTGGAAAGTGAAGTCAAGTGGGACTTAGGGCCTTTTTACACGACCCCTAAGATCCGCTGGCCACTTAAATTCGGACCAGAGATCTTAGGGGTTCGTCGCTCTTCCTCTGTCCCCACCCCCCTCTGCACTTCCTGGTTGCTGGCTGAGTGAGGGAAGGAGAAAAAGAGAAAGAAAAGCATGCCGCTCACCTCGTTCTGCCTCTCATCTCTGTAAAAGTAGCTCTTAAAGGGGCGGGAGCCAAAAGCAGCAAACAGAAGCCCCGCAATCACTATTGTTGCAACCGCATCAAAGATTTTTCACCTCCAAAGCGAAGGTACAAGAAAAGTGCGCTGGGTCGTGCTAAAGTGGGCGGGGTCGCACTTAATTGTCTGCAAACTCTGGAGCTGGTGGGGAAACATTTTTAAGCTCCGGAGCTTGCAGCCATTTGCAGCGGAGCTTAGGGGTCGAGTATAAACGCCTTTAGAAAGCATTGCAATTTGCAAACAACAAGGCCAGTGGAGGTGACGGCATTCCAATTGAGCTCTTTAAAATCTTAAAAGAGGATGCTGTAAAGGTGCTGCATACGATATGCCAGCAAATTTGGAAAACCCAGCAGTGGCCAGAGGACTGGAAAAGATCAGTCTACATCCCAATCCCAAGAAAGGCAACGCCAAAGAATGCTCCGACTATCGCACAATTGCATTCATTTCACACGCTAGCAAGGTTATGCTCAAAATTCTACAAGGCAGGCTTCAGCAGTATGTGGAAAGAGAACTTCCAGAAGTGCAAGCTGGATTTCAAAGGGGCAGAGGAACTAGAGATCAAATCGCCAACATGCGCTGGATTATGGAGAAAGCCAGAGAGTTCCAGAAAAACATCTACTTCTGCTTTATCAACTATGCCAAAGCCTTTGACTGTGTGGACCACAACAAACTATGGCAAGTTCTTAAAGGAATGGGAGTGCCTGACCACCTTATCTGTCTCCTAAGAAATCTATATGTGGGACAAGCAGCAACCATCAGAACTGGATATGGAACAACTGACTGGTTTAAAATTGGGAAAGGAGTACGACAAGGCTGTATACTGTCACCTTGCCTATTTAAATTATATGCAGAGTACATCATGAGAAAGGCAGGTCTGGATGAATCACAAGCTGGAATTAAGATTGCTGGAAGAAATATCAACAACCTCAGATACACAGATGATACTACTCTGATAGCAGAAAGTGAGGAGGAATTAAAGAACCTTTTAATGAGGGTGAAAGAGGACAGTGAAAAAAATGGGCTGAAGCTCAACATAAAAAAAAACTAAGATCATGGCCAATGGTCCCTTCACCTCCTGGCAAATAGAGGGGAAGAAATGGAAGCAATGACAGAGTTTATTTTCTTGGGCTCCTTGATCACTGCAGATGGCGACTGCAGGAACGAAATAAAAAGATGCCTGCTTCTTGGGAGGAAAGCAATGGCAAACCTAGATAGCATCCTAAAGAGCAGAGACATCACTTTGCCAACTAAGGTCTGGATAGTCAAAGCTATGGTTTTTCCAGTAGTGATGTACGAAAGTGAAAGCTGGACTATAAAGAAGGCTGATCGCTGCAGAATTGATGCTTTTGAGCTGTGGTGCTGGAGGAGAGTCTTGAGAGTCCCCTGGACTGCAAGGAGATCAAACCTATCCATTCTGAAAGAAATCAACCCTGGATGTTCACTGGAAGGACAGATTTTGAAGCTTAGGCACCAGTACTTTGGTCTCCTCATGAGGAGAGAGGACTCCTTGGAAAAGTCCCTGATGTTGGGAAAGATTGAAGGCAAAAGGAAAAGACGACAGCAGAGAATGAGATGGTTGGATGGTGTCATCGATGCAACCAACATGGATTTGACAAAACTCCGGGAGGCAGTGGAAGATAAGAAGGCCTGGCGAGCTCTGGTCCATGGGGTCACGAGAAGTTGGACACGACTGAACGACTGAACAACAACAAACCAATGTTAGACCTCTTACTATCTTTTTGGGCACAATTCTGTCTAGTCAGTTTGAGCTGTAATATTTGATTTTCCAGAACAGCATATTGTAGTTGGAAGTTTAACAGTGGAAAATATAACTTTAAGAATATCAGAGCTTCCGTTGTGGGTCACAGCCATGGTTCATCACTCATCAGTTTTATTATCTCAATCAGCAGTCACTACCTGATATTTTGGAAGATGCAGACAAGAAAAAGGTCAAAGACAGCATAAGGTCATAGACAGCATATAATCCTGAGATTCAGCATCAAAATGATTCAACATTGACCCACCTGATGTTTTGATTCCCTCCTCTGGTTTAGAAATCCATAGAATAATATCCTCTCCTTTGTATGACCCTGATCAATGGAGATGATTAGGAGAGAACTCTCAGGGGGGAAATGGCAAGTAATCACCTAATACAAAGCAGTCTGTGATATGTGAATAATCAAGTGCATATTATAATGAAACTAAGGTACTTCAATAGTATAAAAGATGTCTAAGACACAGCATATTAGAAGTGGAATTCAACAGAGTAAAATAGTAAAGATAAAAATTCTTGTTTACATGTGAGAATAAGAAACTATAATCGTTTTCTTCTTGCTTTGGGATGCTTTCTATTGGATTTTACTAAACTATAGCATTGGCAAGAATTATTTTTATGTCAGTATTGGAAACTGTGTAGAACTTTGCAGAATAGCTGCTGACATTTTGCATGAACATTTAAATATCAGAAATACTGCTGGGGAGAGGGTGGTTGTTAACATATTTTTAATCTATAAAATAGTTTTGTGATCTCTCGATCTCTCTTTCTGGAGGGATAATGGTTATGATTTTTCTCCACTTTTATTATTATTGCTTTCTTCTTTTTTACTTAGTTTGTTATTACTGTTATTGGCCGCTTTTACACGACCCCTAAGATCCGCTGGCAACTTAAATTCAGACCAGAGATCGTGGGGGTTTGTCGCTCTTCCTGTGTTTCCACCCCTCCGCACTCCATTGTTCCTTTCTGCATGAGGGGAGGGAGGAAAAGGGGAGAAAAAAATGCAGGCTCACCTCCGCTCTGCCATCATCGGGGAGCTGCCCCAGGAGGTATTCTAATCTCTTCCAGTCTCTTAAAGGGGCAGGGGCAAAAAAACCAAAAAACAAACACAAGGCGAGGAGAGCCCGGCACTCACTGCTTTATATCCGCATCAGAAATTTTTCAGCTTCGGAGACCAGGTTCTTGGAAAATGCGCTGGGACGCGCTTAGGTGGGCGTGGTCATAATTAATTTTTTTTTAAATCCGGAGCTGGTGGGAAAACAATTTTAAGCTCCGGATCTGGGAGCCCTTTGACTCGGATTTTAGGGGTCGTGTAAAAGCACCCATTGTCATTGTTGTAAACCGCCCAGAGTTCCTTCGGAAGATGGGCGGTGTATAAGTATTAAAATAATAAATAAATAAATAAATAAATAAATAAATAAATAAATAAATAAATAAATATCTCAGTGATGCTGTCAAGAGCCATCCTTGTGACATTAAAAGGGCCCATCCTCGGCCTCAGGTTTTAGTGATCCCACAGAATGGAATGTTCCTGGTCTGACAGCCCTCCAGGTACACCTTGTTGAGTCTCACTCATCGTGGCTGAGCTTCTTTGTGATGATGGTTTACAGGATGAAGGTTTTCTCTGGAAAAAGTGGGCTATGAATGCTCTAGAGGGTACTCCTTTAAGGCTGGCATTATGGCAAGTATTGAAATTAATATGAACATTATTAAACAATGTACATAAACCCCAGACAAAATTATAAAACCGTAAGATTCTAGCTGAGGCAGAAGGGAGAGTCAAGGCAAGACTTAAGCCAAAAAGTGTTAAATAAGTAGCTTATTCTTGCATATAACAATCCTTCACTAAAGGCCCTTCTGGGCAAGGTTAATGAAGCAAAGACGTTGAATTCATTCAAGAAGAAATGACACATTGTCCCTGGAGAAACAATCTCTGTGGCTATAGTAAGTCACAGCCGGGTTTGTTTTTCCTCTTGCTCTAATGGCAATAAGCAGAGTCATGACAAATATCTGTTATGATCTGACAGGCTCTCTAAAGCATAGGCTAAGTACTGTAGCTAGTGCAAGAAAGGCATCCAGACTCCATTTGGTACTGTGGGGAAATAGCTTACCCACCTTCAGGATAAGACCTTCACTGCTTAAGAGGTCCAAGCAATCTCTGATTTAGTGACATGAGTTTGAAAACACATTGGCCAAAGCTCATGATCCTTCAAGGATATTCCTTTTAAGCTTCTCCGACACTCCAGCCATGTAAGGAATGACCAGGTTCTTCCGTCGGGTCTGCGTCTCAGACTGATCCCTTGTTCTTCTGGGATAGCCCACTGCTTTGTTGAAGGCCCACTTTGGATATCCACAGGCCTTAAGTGCTGTCTTCAGGTGCCTGTCTTTCTTCTTCTTGGCTTCTGTGGAGGTGGGGATGCTCTCTGCTCTGTGGCTTAGGGTCCTGATGACTCCTAGTTTGTGATGACTCCCACCATCCACTACAGCACAAACTAGGAGTCATCAGGACCCTAAGCCACAGAGCAGAGAGCATCCCCACCGGCATAGTCTATCTGCTACTTATCAGGCTGTGCTTTCCAAAGTCCCCAGGCAAATCAAAAAGCCTTCACCACCAAGGTCATAGCCAATGACCCATTCTTGATAGGTTTCAGCACCTTAGGCCATTGTTCACCTTAAGGCTAAGGATACTATTGTCTCCCTAACGAGCCTATTTAGGCCACTGTTCATCTTATGAGCCTAATTCAGGCCAGGGTGACAAGAGGTCAAAGCTGCCTATAAGATGGAGGATTTGCACTAGCTGTATTCAGACCGATGAAGCTGTTTGGATGAACAGCGAAACGTTTCTATCTCTCTCTCAAAAAAAGAAGTTCAGTAGCCATGACTCAACTTCCAGATAAACTCACCTGGATGACTGAGAATCTTCACAGACATATTTAGAATCTTAGAACTGCCGAGCTGGAAGATACCCTGTGGATCACTGAGTCTAACCCCTGTCAACAAGGCACAGTAGGAAATTCACTCCCAGACTTTGGTTCCAAAGCCCAATGCCCAAACTACTGGGCTATCTAGCAGTCCTAATACAATTATGATGCAAAAATAAAATCACAACTAAGATTGTCTTCTGAGATCTTGCTCTAAGTTTCTAGCCTCAGAATGTAGATAGTGGGCTGTTGGGTACACATTCCTTTCTACGGTGACAACTGTAAAAACTACAGGCTCTTTCTCCCAAATTATAATGCAAAGGCAAACCATAACTGGACATATTTTACCTGTTTCCCCTTTAAAGGTTTGGAAACAGGTAAACTAGATGAACTTGTTCACCTGTCACCATTTTCATTACCTACAGCTCCTGTAATTTGGGTTGCATGTTTATTGGTTGCCTTCTCTCTATTCCTCCCTCCCCATTTTCATTCTTATTATAACTCAAGAGGGTGAATTGTGATTTACTTCTAGAGTAGGCTGATCTTGCGGGACCCACTGTACAGGTGCTTCTACGCCAATGCTCAAAGCCTCCAAGCAAAGATGGGAGAACTTGAACATTTGGCAGCTAGGGATAACATAGATATAATAGCCATAACAGAAACCTGGTGGAATGTGGAGAACCAGTGGGATACAGCAATCCCAGGCTATAAACTCTATAGAAGGGATAGGAGGAGGAGTGGCCATCTATGTCAAAGAAGGGGTAAAATCCAGCAGAATGGAGATTGACAGAGGGTCTGACTCCACCATAGAATCACTGTGGGTTAAACTACCAGGTCCAAGGAGTGATGTGATAGTTGGGGTATTCTATCGTCCACCAGATCAAAAACTTGAGGGGGACCTTGAAATGAGGAGAGAAATCATGGAGGTGGCTAAGAGGGATAGGATAGTAATCATGGGGGACTTCAATTATCCCCACATTGACTGGGCCAATGCGAGCTCTGGGCAAGAAAGAGAAACTGAGTTTCTTGACTTGCTGAATGATTGTGCCTTAGAGCAACTTGTCATGGAGCCCACCCGAGAACAGGCAACTCTGGATCTAATACTGTGTGATACTCAGGACCTGGTCAGGGATATGAATGTCACTGAGCCTCTGGGGAACAGTGACCATGCTGCAATTTCCTTTGCCATGCATGTTGAAGGAAGATTGTCAACCAAATCAGACATAAAAACCCTTTATTTCCGAAGGGCAAACTTCCCTCAGATGAGGAAACTAGTTAGAGAGAAATTGAAGGGGAAGGTTAGAAGAATACAATCTCTTCAGAGTGCATGGAGCCTGTTTAAAACAACAGCAATAGAGGCCCAGCACAAGTGCATACCACAAAGAAAGAAGAACTCATTTAAGTCCAAGAGGACACCGGCATGGTTAACGAGTGGATTTAGAAAGGCTCTAAAGTGCAAGGAGAGGTCTTTCTGTAAATGGAAATCCTCCCCAAATGAGGAAAATAAAAAGGAACACAAACTCTGGCAAAATAAATCTAAGATGATGATGATAAGGATTTATAAACATGAGAAAAATCAAAATATATTGTAAGCATTGAAATATTAACAGACCCAAATATGCTGACAAGGTATAAGGTCAAAATGACCCAGCAAACTTGGCATAACCCATCCTCTAAGACTTGGCACCATCTCTTACAGTGCGTAGGTGCCAGTCTATGAAGAACAGACTATGGTCATGGTGACCCATCCTCTAAGACTTTTGGCACTATCTTATAGTGTGGAGGTGTCAATTTGCTGAGAGCAACATATGGCGGTTAGCCAGGAATAAGGAACCAACTTTGAACAAGGAAATAGGGTCAGGTCATTCTAGGCTTTGACGGCCAAATGGCTATAGGCCAAGAACATGAACTGATGAACAAGCACATGTAAGCACGTGTAGGCACGTGTAGAAGCGTACTAAATACGTCAGTCTTAGATCATGCTTACCATACAGAAAACTATAAAAACCATGGAAAGTTATTTAGTCCTCTGTCCAGGACAGCAAGGGGTCCAGGACAGGAGGTTCAGATCAGCTGGGTTTTGGTCTGCGCTATGGACCAATTCAAGATGTACTGGAACCCCCACTAACACCTTTGCTTTGTATGTAATACTTGCTTGCTTTATTCTTTCTGTATATTACCTATAACTCTGAGTTTCTATGTCTGTCTAATAAACTAGATGAACTAATTCTTTGTGTGGCAATTTTTAAGAACCACCAATTTTTATCAATGGTTCGTTGGCTGCGACTTAGCCAGCTGGAGAATCTTTCCTGCCAGCAGCTAAGATGAACCAAGGCCTCAATTTTTTCTCTTCTCCTTTGATCGTCTCCATTTCCAGCTGTGGTAAGTCAAAATATTTTCTTTCTTTTGGAAAACAGGAATATACCTCAGTTTTGAATGGCCATTGTAACGCCGGGATTGACCACCCCGTGCTTAGATAAAATAATTGTTTAGGAAGTCTGTGTGACTGTTTAGGCTGTGTGCCGTACAAAATTGTAAATCAGGCTGTGTGCCAAGGATTGAGTAAAGTCTGTGTGACTGCAAAAAAATTGGTTTGGTACCATACAAAATTAAATTGTAACTCTAGTGACTTATTTTGTTTTTCTATAACCATTTTAATAAACCATGACCATTTGAAAGCAAGGTTTTGAGTGTCTAATAAATAATAGCAGCTGGTTATTTCCAAATCATTTTCTGCTTGTTTTATTTCCTTTATTTCCAAGTGTCTGCCTTATTCTGCACTGCTTAAGTGCTCATTTTAAAATGACATGGCCCCCACCTTTTTTTCCTCTGAAAGCAACTACTGTCTGTCAGCCTGCCAGTTCAAAAACACCATTTGGCAGCATGAACTTTTTTTCTCTAAAAAGCAAACTTGGCAGTGTAAGTCCTTTCCAGCGATTCCCCAAGGACTTCTTGCGGCTTGTTTTTTTAATTGGAGTAAGCTTGCATTTTTTGCTTAAAGCACCAGGCTGGATTTTTTGCAAGGCCGAAGCAATTCTCACATCAGGAAAGACAAACATGGCCCTAAATTTTTACAGCACCAAATCAATTAAGTGTTATTTTTTCAGGTCAGCACTGGCTATTTTACTTCAGTTTGACTATTTTACTTCAAAGATGATTTATGCATTTTTCTCTTCTAACACCTTAAACCTAACTATTTCTGCATTTTCATTCTAAACTCTGTCTCTTTGGGTCATACTGCATTTTCCTTCAACCTGTGTTGTGTGTGTTTAAGGCTGTCATTTATGTTCTGTCTAAACAATTGTCCTTTGTGCATTTGTCCTTTGTGCTACCAAATGTTTGTCATTTGTGTTGTCTTTTATTTTAATTATTTTAGCCATGATTGGGATGAATAAATTTGGCTGAAATTTAAACCCATGACAACCAAACTCTTGAATGCATGATTTATTAATATTATACTGTAATGGCTTAGATCTTGATATTTGGCAATGATGCTATCTTGTTGATTTGAATTTAGATTGTGAAAGTCTGTGTAGAAGGACAAATAGTGGTTACTATGAAAAAAGGAAAATGTCAGAGAAATAAAATATATTTCATGTAAAATATAAGAAGGGAGGATTGTATAAAAGAAAGTGTTAATATTACAGTTACCTAAAAAAAGCATGATGGATTATAGGAAGGAAAATCCAGGGCATATGTAATGTTGCTGAGTGTCTGCGTATGTGAAAAAGGTTGTGTTGCGAAATGTTATGGATTTGATAAACTTTTAAGTAGGAAGACAAATTAACAAGATACCATCAAATGTGTTAAAAATAGTCCAAACCAGCTTTCAATTTGTTTAAGGTGATCAAGATGTTTTTTTTTTTAAAAAAATTCTGTTAAAACAGTATTGCTTGATTGGCACAGCAACAAGTAATCAGCTTTTTCTATTGGTTATGGGAACTTGTTTTATTCTGTATTTGGGCAAGGCAGTGTCTACGAAAGCCTTCAGTTAGACATAAGACATATCTGAATACCACCATAACTGTTCAGCATTGTCAAAATTTAAAGAGTTTACTGACAAAATGTGTTAAGTTAAAATACTATTTAGTAGATTTAAAATTTAGTACTCTTTCATCTTGTCTGTTGTTTGTTTGTTTTGTTTTGTTCTTTGAATCTGCCTAGCTGGCTCATTGTAATTCTAATCAATTGCCCTGCAGTTTATCCTGATGCTCATCAATTAGTGTTGTTCTATCAATAATAATAATAATATATTTGATATATGATTTTGTGTACTCAAATTTGAACTACAGTGGACCCTTGTATAACAAACAGCTTGTATAACATAGAATCTATACAACATAAAGATGGGATTACTCCATCTTCAATGCATCCCTTTGGGAAGATTTGTATAAAAGAAAATTTGCTTAACATAATTTCATTTGGAACAAATTGATTCCTTTGTGCAAGGTACCACTGTATTTTTAAAAGGGTCACTCTTTGTTATATTCTGAGGCAAACTTCTTAGCCTCAAAGGGAATGGTTGTGTGAAAAGTGGTTTTGATAAATGAGTCAAGTAAATTTAATTTGTATAAGGCTTCAGTTGTGATATGCCCTAGAAATGGAAGAAATTCATTTGCGTATTGACTTTTAGTAGAAACCTTTGTTAAGATGCCATCCTGGAGATTTAAAACTTAGTGGTCTATTATTAATAATAACATGAAAATCAACTACTGACATCTTGGGGAAAAGTGGGGAATAGCTATGTTAATGTCCTGTTCTTGTGTTTCAAATTAAGTTTCAGAAATTAGGTTTCAGACATTTTTTAAAGTGTAAATTTTGCTATGACCCCCACTGTGCACTGTCTCCACCCACGGTGAAAAGATCTGTTTCAGATCCTGCTGACAACCTATACAGCTGTCCCTGTGCTAGTCATCTTTCCTACGTCCACGCCTCCCATTGCAAAAGCTGTACCTGCAGAAACACCTCCTGGTTCTTCGGCTGCTCCAAATTCTAAGACTCTGCCTGTTCCTGAGGTTTCGGATGAGTCCTGCCTGAGTCCAACTGCTGATCCAGTTAATCCTGCCATCCTGTCTCTTCTGATCCTGTGAACATTGATGACATCAAGCCATCCCAGTCCAGTAAATATGCCGCTTCCTAATCTACGACCTTCCAAGGAACATCAAGACTGACAGCTGTTTCGTTGTGGGTCATCCTCGCATCGACAGTTCCAAACTCACCATTCCTGCTTTGGGTCTTGGTGGCCGTATCAGCTTCACCTTCAAGTGAAGTGATACTGTAGGCCTTTATTATCACCTGCAGCCATCTAGCTGTTTCAGCTGAAGCAAAACAATGAACTGGTTGCACAGCCATGGAAGAAGCAAGGCACCATAAAGAGACTGTCTTAATCTGCAATTGTTTTGTTCCAGTTATGGCAGTGTTTCTCTTTTTAAGACTCATCCTGAACTGTTATAATCGCACCAAACTTCACCACCACTACCACAGACTGCCAGTGTGCCTTTTGCATGTCTTTTAGCATATCTACCTGTTTATTTTTGCAGCCAACACAACTCAGCACCTTTGCAGCCATCTACAGCTGATGTTTAGAAGCAATTACTATTTTGAAGCATACTGTATGTTCATAATTCTAGTAGCCTTACTGATTGTTATGTGCTTCCTTTGTATTGTATAAGATGCTTTCCCTGTGTCAACTGAACTTTTGTCATTCACAAGAAGGGTATCCACATATTTACTCATTTTGTTTAGCAGTCAGAGGAACAGAAAGCACTTGTTTTTCCAAACCCAATGGGCCCTAGAACCCAACACATCATCAGTGGTGTCAATCAACATATTTTACAGAATAGTTGTCCTCCAAATTCAATTTATCAAAGCTTCATTTTTAACTGATGCCTATAGTCCTCCTATTCAGCCTTACGGTATATGTGTATTGCCCATGCCCTCCTGATTCCCTTATACCAATCTATTATACAGTTTAAGATGGTTTACAAAAATAAGCCACTCCACTTATTTGAACACACAAGAGTTCGATTTATGCCCCTGGTTTGATCCCAATACAGAATACCCTTGTTACTACACTGGGTCTCTGCTTTACCTAACATTCAAACAGCAGAACATCCCACTGTCAGTCAAATGCCACCCTCTAAGGAGATTTAAATGTATTTTGTGTTATTACTTTTAATGTATGCTGTGTTAAAAAAATGGGGGAAGTTGTGATTATACGGGTTGCAGTCTTTGGTCCTAAGCAAACAAGACCTCCTTACTGTTAACAAAAAGCATTATGTCACCTCTAGTAAATCAGGTATTAGATACACCTACCCACAAAGAAAATAGATACACTTAGATACATGTCAGAATAGTGAGGTTCCTTCATTTACTCATTCATGGATGCAGACAATATTTATACTGTTATAACTAAACAAGAGACATACAATCAATCAAGACCATGACAAATAAAACATGATAAAGCAACGCAGTTAAAGTAAAATGGCCGCTGGAAGGTCTTAAATCATCCAGCAGACAAAAGGCTTAAGCTATTGAATATTATACTTCTTAGCATTTCAGAATTAGTTTCAGAAATAGTTTTTATTCAACTAATTCTTTGCGTGGCAATTTTTAAGAACCACCAATTTTTATCAATGATAAGAGAGGCAAAGAAAGATTTTGAGGAACGCATGGCTAGCAATATAAAGGGTAATAATAAAAGCTTCTTTAAATATGTTAGAAGTAGAAAACTTGCCAGAGAACCAGTTGGCCCTCTGGATGGTGAGGGAGGAAAAGGGGAGGTTAAGGAGGACTTGGAAATTGCAGAGAAATGAAATGAGTTCTTTGCATCTGTCTTCACGACAGAAGACCTCGAGCAGATTCCCCTGCCTGAACCGCCCCTCTTGACTAAACAATTAAATCAAATACAGGTTAAAAGAGATGATGTTTTGGGACTAATTGATAAATGGAAGATTAACAAGTCACCGGGCCCAGATTGCATCCACCCAAGGGTTATTAGGGAACTGAGAAATGAAATTACAGATCTCTTAACGGTTATATGCAACTTGTCTCTTAAAACAGCCACAGTGCCGGAGGACTGGAGGATAGTAGATGTCACACCAATTTTTAAAAAAGGAAGGAGGGGGGGACCCAGGAAACTACAGGCCAGCTAGCCTTACATCTGTCCCAGGAAAGATGGTGGAAAGCCTCATCCAAGAGAAAATCTTAAAACACATAGAAGAACAAACCTTGCTGAGAGAAAATCAATATGGCTTCTGCAAGGGTAAATCTTGTCTGACAAATCTTTTAGAATTTTTTGAAAAGGTCAACAGGCATGTAGATTTGGGTGAACCGGTGGATATAGTCTATCTGGATTTTCAAAAGGCTTTTGACACAGTCCCTCACCAAAGGCTGCTGAGAAAATTGCACAGTCAGGGGATAAGAGGGCAGGTTCTCTTATGGATTGAGAACTGGTTGAGATCCAGGGAACAAAGAGTAGGTGTCAATGGGAAATTTTCACAATGGAGAGAAGTAAAAAGCGGTGTGCCCCAGGGCTCTGTCCTGGGACCGGTGCTTTTCAATCTGTTCATAAATGACCTGGAGACAGGGATAAACAGTGAGGTAGCCAAGTTTGCAGATGACACAAAACTTTTCTGTGTGGTAAAAACCAGAGAAGATTGTGAAGAGCTCCAGAAGGATCTCTCCAAACTGGGGGAATGGGCTGCAAAATGGCAAATGCGATTTAATGTAGCCAAATGTAAAGTAATGCACATTGGGACAAAAAATCCAAACTTTATATATCAACTCATGGGCTCTGAGCTATCCGTGACAGATCAGGAAAGAGATCTTGGTGTGCTGGTGGACAGCTCCATGAAGGTGTCTCCCCAATGTGTGGCAGCAGTGAAGAAGGCCAATTCCATGCTAGGGATTATCAAAAAGGGCATTGAAAATAAAACAGCCAACATTATAATGCCATTATACAAAACAATAGTACGGCCGCACCTGGAGTATTGTGTACAACTCTGGTCACTGCATCTCAAGAAAGACATAGTGGAACTGGAAAAGGTGCAGAAGAGAGCGACTAAAATGATTACTGGGCTGGGGCACCTCCCTTATGAGGAAAGGCTAAAACGTTTGGGGTCTTTAGTCTGGAAAAAAGGCGCCTGAGGGGGGATATGATTGAGACATACAAAATAATGCAGGGCATGAGTAAAGTGGATAGAGGGAAGCTCTTCTCCCTCTCCCAAAATACCAGAACTAGGGGACATACACTCAAATTGAGGGCTGGGAGAGTAAGAATTGACAAAAGAAAATATTTTTTCACCCAGCGGGTTGTTAGTCTATGGAACTCCCTGCCACAGGATGTGGTGATGGCATCTGGCCTGGATGCCTTCAAAAGGGGATTGGACAGATTCCTGGTGGAAAACTCCATCACAGGTTACAAACCATGATGGAGATGTGTAATCTCCAGGCTTAAAACCAGGGTACTTCAAGGGCCAGATGCGGGGGAGTAGTATCAGGAGGCAGATATCTAGTCTCATGTGCTCCCAAACACATCTGGTGGGGCCGCTGTGAGATACAGGAAGCTGGAGTAGATGGGCCTTTGGCCTGATCCAGCATGGCTCGTCTTATGTTCTTATGTTCTTATGTTCCTATAAATTAATGAAATTTACCAAAGAATTGATTTGCAAAATCCCTACTGATTCAGTGAGCCTGTTCTAGTGCAATTTACTACACTAAAACGGCAGAATTTCAACCAATGAAATCTATTTAAGAATCACTTGCTTTCCCTAAACAGTATTCCTTCCCATTAATTAATGAAAACGCAAATGGAGGGCTCTGCATTTTTGCTGTTTTCCCTTTGTGTCTGTGCTTTAAAGCTGTCTCAGAAGTAATAGAATGAAAACGGAGCAGTCAAGCATATGCTTTTGGGAAGTGACACAGAGGTATGCAGTGTAAGCAGTGATAAGAGAAAGTATAAAAGTAATTGCCTGAAGCCATGTTATTCTCAAGAGTAAAATACGAAATGATCCCAATCTCCCTGGGAAATATTTATAGAAGGAGGAAATTCTGAACCATTTGTTTATGGGGAAACATATCAGTTCCATTGGCAATATGTCTTGGGAACAGAGTCGGCAAAGATTTATGCCGCTCACCATTTCAAGCACCAACGCTTTGACTTTAAATGCTGGAGGGGAAAAGATGCCATCATGCTCTGCTCCTTTAAAGCAGGCAGGCCTGGTTGTTTTCTTTTCCAACAGAAAATCCACACCCAAACCTTTTCGCCCCCATTATGGTGTCTTTGCTACGGTTCTCAGTCGTGGGATCAGGACAGTTATGGATTTTCAAAACACGACCAAAACATGACTGCACCGGGGGTGTGTTGATCTGGATTAAAGTTTGCTGTGGATTTTAGTGGTTGTGTGAAAGGAGCCCAAGAGGGTAGCCATGTCAGTCTGTCAAAGGGAAAACAGCAAAAAAGTCAATTTCGAACACACACAAGTTTTATTGTGGCTTAAGCTTTTGTGGGCTAGAGTGTATTTCTTCAGGGGCAGATATTCCATTAATTTCAACTGTTCTCATCTTACTTTGTTGTTGCAGAAGACCAGGCTAGGTGCGGGGGGTGGGGGGACAATCTACACTCATCCGTGTTTGTGCCTGCTTGAATCATTATGTAGTTGTAGTCTGTATGGAGTTGTAGCGTACATTCTAATTAATAACATTGCTTTTCCGTTTGTATGCTTTTTGCCATCTTGAACAGCTTCATATGAATATGGGATAGCAACAGAAACATATGTCAGCAGTGGATTATGGAGCAGATTCACCGCTGGGATGTCTAGGCCATTGCTCTCCTCCAGAGTTTTGAAAAGCCAGATCCATGCAGCGCCTACAGCATCTATGGGACATTTGTTCTAGCAGGAACTTTGGTGGATTACGGGGTGCTTTTATTTCAGAAATATTTAGCATCGTCTTGAAGCCACACATTTTTTATGGTCTATGGCCCTGGTTATGGAAGTGGGTCAAAATAAAAAGGGATTCTGAAAATGAGAATTATATTATTAGCATGGATCATACACTTTCAAAGGGCTGGTTAGCATAGAAACCCTGGCAATAAGGAAGATCATGAACACAATCTGAGGTCTGATCAGCAAGCAACTGTAGTTAGAAAGAGAGAGAGAAACACATACTTTTCCAAGTTTCACTCCCAACATGCAAATATCTTCATCAGCTCCGAGAGTAAGCCATGAAAGGGGATCTTTTGTAAAAGCTTTTCTGAAAGTGAGCTGTATTAATCTGTTTTGGCAATAATAAAAACAAAAAACAAAGCATAAACAGTGTTGCAGGACTTTTAAAACTTTACACCTTATTTCAGGTCATCCTGCTTGGACCACAGCCTCTGCCTTGTCTGAAGGTTGTAATCCACAAAAGCTCACACCAAAATAAAAATTTCAGCCATAACAGTGACGCTGCTGTTTTGCTGTTGTTTAGAACCAGGCCATGGGAGCATCATGTTGACAGTGTTTCATAAGAGTATCAAACTACAATATCTTTCAAAATGTAAGTCATTTTTGGCATGGAATAATACTATCTAATTAATACTGTATTTGCTATATCAGAGACACTAGCCACTAAACAGTAGCTTGTGTGTTCCTTCTGAGAGAAGTTTAGGCCGTGTGTGTGTGTGTGTGTGTGTGTGTGTGTGTGTGTGTGTGTGTGTCTGTCTGTCTGTCTGTCTGTCTGTCTGTCTGTCTGTCTCCCTACCTACCTCTGTGTGTATGTCTCTCTCTCTCCCCCCCCTCTCTCTGTGTGTGTGTGTGTGTGTGTGTGTGAGAGAGAGAGAGAGAGAGAGAGAGAGAGAGAGGGAGGGGGAGAGGGAGGGAGGGAGGGATTGTGTTGCTTGCATGAGATAGAAAGAAACAGCACTCAGCAGGAAAGGTAACTGTCTGAGGAGGGTGACTGATGCACAAGCTCTGTGATCACTCCAGGTAGCTTTCATCTTAAAACAGCATTAGATCTGAGACTATAAAGACTGTCAGATGTTCTGACATAATGTGAAAGATAGTGAAGTTGGGATTTGCTAATAAAGGTTACTTCCCCGCAATGCCAGCTGGCATGCCGCCCACTTCCCCACGCCTCACCTTTCTACACCTACCTCCTGTTGGGTTCTTACCAGTAGCACACTAAGAACTCACCTTTCATCACTGCTTTTTTTTTAAAGCCTGAACTGATCTTTAATTAACTAGAGGCAAAACTTCTCATGCCAACTCAGACCTGTTGCGAAGGAAATGCTTTTCTGACTAATCGGATTGTGAAGAAATTTGAGGAAGGCTTTTGTTGCATGACGGAACTGGCACTTCAGAGCCACAGAAAGGCAGATCCTGGTCTGTTATAAACTGAACAAAGCAGACAACACTGGCAAAAGCCATCTAAGAATTCTTCTGTTCAAGCTGGAACAATGCAGCTGTCACGTCCCTCATTCCTCGAAATGTCGGTGGAAGTATCTCTGTTCTGTAGTATATTTTGTCATAAGTTTAAAAGCATTAGAACGTCTGACGATCAGCATGCCAAAAATAAAGTACAGTAATACATTATAGGGAGACAACAGTTCCCTTTAGACAATCTGATACATAAGGGGCTGTGAGGGTGTAACGTAGCTTTCCCAAATGCTAGAAAGGAGGATGGCAGTTTCATATGCATCTTATGGAGCAAGGGGCAAGGGGTGGCTGTGCCAACATTTTGGGACTAGATGTCCCCCCTCACCGCTTGCTCTCACAATGGGATTAGGATAAAATGAAGCTTCACATCTTTTGGTATATTGTCAGTCACAAGGCAGCCATATTCTAACCATGGTTGGTTACATATAATAAACAACAAATGGCAATGATTTTCTTTTCTTTGTTTCTTTTTTTTGGGGGGGGTAATCCCTTCAGTTTATTTCTTTGGCACTAAGTCAGTGTGTACAGTTTGGTCAGTGGCCACTAAATTGATACGACAGATCTACAAGTCTATACCCAAAATACAGGTTTCCTTGCATCTGGTGCCCATTCCAAAGAAAGAGAGGAGAAATGACACCTTAGATGGGAAACTATCATTATCTGTGAATAAAACAATTTATAATTCGACCTGTTTTGGTTTTGAATTACCCATTAGTTGTGGATACTTTTATTACTGGCAAATCACATCTCTCTCTTTTTGGGGGGGAAGTAGTTCTAACTTTTCTTTAACTTTCTGTACTGCTTCGTTTTGAAGTTCTGAGTAATCATGAATAGTTAATGGACACTTATCCGAAATACTAATTTGTTTGGCTAAACTCACATTAAGTCATTATAAGCAAGCACACAGTCATATTTCATATTCAGTCTTTCAGTGAATAATCATTATTAATTACATTAGATCTCAGAAGCAGTTGCATTATCCTGCTGGTGCTTGGACTTGGTTGTTGTAACCTTCTATGGCTAGTTGAAGCTAACTGACAAGGTGCCAAGGCACATCGCAATCATGTGCCTGATTACATGACTGATTGCACAATTGAGATGCACCCCAGCACTTCACGCATAAGGTGTAATTAGCCACAAGTTATGCGGCCCTCACATGAACATCAGTGTGATTTTGGCCTTTGGATTATTTTTATCCAGATTCTCTAAAAACACGTCTTGTTTCTTAGGGAACTGCTCATGAAAATTCTGCTGCAGCCTGCAAGAGTAAAACAATTCAAAACTCATTTTTCTGCTTCATTTGTAATTGTAATTCTTTTCTATTATCTTTCCAATTACCTTCTTCAGTTCACAGAAGAATCATTGGCAGACTATATGTTTGCTTTCCTCTACATTTAATAAAGCAGTTCTACCTATAGCTTCTATAGTTTTATTTACAACCCAATAAAATTTAAAAACAACAGACAGACAAGTGAGCCTGAGTGTAGGTATGGACTGTGTAACAAATGAATATGACTCAGTGAAAGAATAAACATAATAATTTGTTTATGTGGTGGCTCTTGGAATTGACTGGGTGCAACTTAGTGTACAGGGGAGAAGATGCATACCTATGCAAGGGGAGATTGTTGTTTATATGCGCTGACCTATGCTGTCTTCCTTCAACCTAGATTAATAATCTTGGGACTGCTGGTTGCCGTTGCTCTTCCTCCTCGCACTTCTTTCTTGATCCTTGCTGACAGAAAGCCTTTCTTGTGAAGAGCAGAAGACAGCGATGGCTCCCTGTGTTTCCAATCCGAGTAGCAATGGTTCTGTTAGACGAACTACTGTTTCCCTTCTCTTTCCGATATCAATGTTTTAAATAAATACTAGCATTCCTATTTTCCTAGATAATAATGTTGGTGTGATTTATTTCCAAAGGTTAAAGTCTTGCTTTGCCAACCCAACCATTCAGGTGTTGAGTCTACAGGTTATGTTAGTTGTTGCTTGCTCATATAACAATGATCTGCTCTTTCCACAGACCTACGACACTATCTGTGCATTTAATCCAACTGTTGGGGATCTTTGTTGGATCGGTTGTTGCAGATGATTTTTAGTTGCTCTAATGAGAGAGACACCTCTTTTGTTACTATATGAAAAAGAACTATTTATTTAACTAGAAGGGAATCCCCTGTTCTCAATACTTGAACATGTCTTAATGTACTGAACTGTATATTATCCCTCATTACTGTAAGCCGCCTTGGGTCCTTTTCCAAGGTGAAAGGCGGGGTAAAAATACTCTAAAATAAAATAAATAAAAGGGTACACGGGAGGTTTCTAACTATAACTATTCTAACAGTCATCTAGCTAAGCCAAGAACATGCTTCTCCTTACCTCTAAGAATACAAGGCACACACTCTAACTAGAATTCTACCAGAACATTCCAAGTGGTGTGATCTCAACAACCAATCGGCTTCGCTCTTCACATTAAATCTAGGCCATAATACTCTACATTCACATTAACCCTGTAATGGCTGAAATGTAAATCTTGCCAAATATTCCAACACGAACAAATGGGGAGAAATGCAAACTGCTATGTCTCCAGGAGGAGCTAGTTGTGTGAGATATAGTTCCACACCCCCAGGGAGTTTTCTTGGTAGAGTGAGGATTTGAACCCAAACGTCCTGATTCCTAGCCTGTCATCCCATACACTACGCCAGTGGTGGTGAAGCTTTGGCACTCCAGATGTTTTGGGCCACAACTCCTGGAATTCTGAGCCTAGATTGACAAATGAAAAAGGACTGTGGGAGGGCTGAAGGTACACCACCATTGCACTACGCCATACTAAGTACTGTATTCCACTCACGTCTTAGCACACTCTATTCCTTTTTTTCTGAAGAAGCGAGTTTAGTCATGCCTCTGTGAAAAATAATAGTTATTTCACCTCAAAGGTGTTATAAAGCTCCTCCTCCTCTTTTTGCTGCAATAGACAAACATAACTACTAGCTGTATGACTGTGAAGATTCTCAGTCATCCAGGTGAGTTTATCTGGAAGTTGAGTCATGGCAACTGGACTTCTTTTGCTTGAGAGAGTGAAACATTTCGCTGTTCATCCAAACAGCCATCAGTCTGAAGAAAGCTAGTTGAGAGTTCTCCATTTTATAGTTCACTTTGACCTCTTGTCATCCTGGTCTGAAATAGGCTCATAAGATGAACAATGGCCTGAATAGGCTCATTAGGTAGACAACAGTCTTAATAGCCTTAAAGTGAACAATGGCCTAAAGTGCTGAAACCCATAAAGTATCGGTTGTTAGCTATGGCCTTGGTGGTGAAGGTGTGAAGTATTTTTGGATTTGTATAGGTATTGTTGAAACCATAGCCTTATAAGTGGCAGATAGACTGTGCCTGAGCCCCCCACCTCTGTTGAGAGAGGGGTTTTCAATGCTCACATGAATGGCTTCCTGACCCCCTCTCAAACCACCTATCTTCTCTGTCTAATATGTGTACATCCTCATCTTTGAATGAGTGCCTTTTGTCTTTCAAGTGGAGGTGTACTGCTGATTCTGGTCCTGAGCTGTTATCCCTCCTATGTTGGGCAATCCTTTTGTTTAATGGCTGTTTTAGTTTCTCCACACTACTAACTACTAGCTGGATTAGCCATTTCTTTATGTTTCCCATTTCCTCAATGCAAATAGCTGATCTTATTTTTAAACCTACAAATGCTGAATGGAATACAAAAGATCAGTTGTGGTGCTACAATCTGCACTTGTGAACAGCAGCTCCTTGTGCCACCTTGTAGCCCAATTCAGTTTCATTTTGCACATCTGTCTGGAGACAGCACACATGGCTAATGGTGAATAGAGATGGGCACGACCAGGAAAAATGACGTTTCGAGTTGTCGTGTGTCGGAGCTGGCCCGTTTCGGCTCGTTTCCGTTTGTCGCGAAATTTTTCAAAAATTTGTCGTTTCGTTTGTCGTTTTTTCGTCTGTCGTTAGTACTGGTTTGGGGGGGGTAGCGGGCTCCTGGAGGCACCTCTCTGGGGTGGCTGCCTCCTCTGGCCTGCTACAAAGGGAAAGCGGGCTCCTGGAGGCACCTCTCTGGGGTGGGTGCCTCCTCTGGCCCGCTACAAAAGGGTACGCATAGCCAATTGGATATGCATACCAAGTTGCAGTGGCAGGCAGAGGCACCTCTCTTTCTTTTGGGTGCCTCTACTGTGACTCACAGCATACTGGCATACCGGTGTACGGTGCACTTGGGCTGGGGCTGGGGCTGGGAACAAAGTGAGAGAGGACCCCTATGGGTGCCCTCTGGCTCACTAAGAAGGGAAGTGTGCTTGCGTGTAGTGCAATGCGAGTACACAGATCTGGCTTAGGGTTAGGGTTAGCGCAACGGCTAGGGTTAGGGTTACGGGTAAGGTTAGGGTGAGTTAGTGGGGTGCACCTCTGGGTGCCTCTCTGACCCACTAAGAAGGACAGTGTACTGGCGTATGGGTTAGGGTTAGGGTTCGGGTTCAGGTTCGGGCTAGGGTTAGTGGGCTTTTTATGCCTGACTGGCACATCCCAGAAGTCTCAGTCAAAACCTGGCCAAGTGGCCATGCAATTGGTGGAATGGCTCCAAAAATTTGCATGGTCTACTCCCATGGCCAGCCCATCATTGCACAGGTGTGAAAAAATAAAAATAAAAATAAGATAAAATAAAATCAATGGAGACGTTTTGTTGCAAGAAAAACCCACTGCTGCTACTATAAAAATTCAGGCAGTTTTAAAATAGCTATTTTTGCATGTTTCTGTGGTGCTTTGGTGTGTTTTTGGACCATGATTTCAAAATAAATATTGCGGTCGCCCCATTTTGGATCCCCCGCCCACACCGCATTGCATGGCGAGTTGGCGAGACAACGAGGATGCCCCCCACCAGAGCAGCCCAGGACAGGAGAGGGGGGAGGCCGGGGACACCCCCCCCAGAAACCACCCCTCTGGTAGGTGCCCTCACTCAGGCAGGCATATTTTCGCCTGCTTTTTTGGCCGGGAATCTGGTTTTTTTATTTTTAAAACTTTTTTTCTGTGCCGCTTGGCATCGCGCGAAAAAGGAACAACAACGACAAATCAGACCCATTTTTTCTTTTATCGGTTCGAGTTCGAATTCTGGCGAAGTAATTGTCGTTACCGTTTCCATTACGTAACGGAAACGAGGAACGGAAACGGAAACGAGAATTTCGCCAAGTCGTGCCAATGTCTAATGGTGAATACCTGCAGATAGCGAAGTGCAGTGTATCACAGAAACACATGTAAGAAGAACATATCATTAGCATCAAAGCCAGGCTGAGTCGGTGAGTATCTGACTTTTCAAAAACTCTTCTTCAGGCTTAGATAATAAAATATATAAAAATTTGGCGAGTAAGATTGAGGAAGAAGCAGCATTCTAGAAACATAGCAGAATGTAGCCAACATTGTCTTGGTGAATAACCCTGATGTATAAGATGGGGAGTGCAAATTCAGTATAGAAGAAAAGTGTTGAATGGAAAGATTGCTGCCTCTCCCCTTTTTGTAGACCAAAGTTAGTCTGACATTTGTCACTTGCCTTGGGTGAAGCCTCTGAATTGGCCTAAATTAGAGGCACAGGACCGACATGAATGTCTTTATATCCTCAAATATGGTAGTGAAATATAGGGCATATTCCTCGTTTATATATCATGGTTGGAGGAATTTGGAACCCTTAAAAGGTGTACCATCTAAATCTGAAGAAACATTTTGGTGTCGAAAAGCTCACAGTGTTTGTGACATTTTAGTGAATCTGTAAAGTTTATTACTGAAAACTCTTATTTTTCTTTTCTTTTCTTATGATGGGTTACACACATACCTCATGTTTGTATTTTATAATTAGAACCAAAAAGCCTCAGTCATCGGTATTATCAACATGCTTATAGTGATGACCAACTGAATGGAAAAAGCAATTTCAAAAACACGCACACACAAAACTATGTTAATATGGATAAAAAGTATAAAAGACCAGCAGAAAAGCTTGTGAGGAGAAAGGCAGAAAGAAAAACTAGCGTGCATAGGTGATGGTAGTTTCATGTATTGCTTGCTATGAAGGCCTCAAGCTTTTCTTGGCTCATTGAAGGAAAGCCAGCAGGGTAGACTGGACTGGATGGATTTTGTGGGTGCAGTAAGGGGTCTTGTAGTGAGCTCAACATGTATAATGAAATCCCCATTTGGGCAGCCGGGCAGCACCTGTGTATCCCTTTCCTTCTCTTTATTTTTTCTTGTTGCCACCTCTTCTTCATGCATTTTGGATCTCCATTGAAAATGCATAATCTGGGAACAGCAGCAACAAGATCGAAGAATCCCATCACTACCACCATGTTCAGTTCTCGAATATTTGTGTGTGTGTGTGTGTGTGTGTGTGTGTGTGTGTCTGTCTGTCTGTCTGTCTGTCTGTCTGTCTGTGCGTGTGCATGAATGCATGTTTATCGATTAGAAATCCACAGAGGCTTTCAAACCCCAGACTTAATACAGAGCTAGTCTTGCAGTGCTAGAATTTCCCTACAGCCATCCATGCTAACTTAGAACCACAAATAATACTCAGTGGGGCATTGCACTTGATAAATAGGAATTATTTTTCTTCCTCGTAGACTCTTCCAGACAAGTAGTACAGCTGGAGTGCTTTTACTCTCCAAACTGCCTCTCCTGTACAAAATTATTTCTCATTCATTTTTGAGCAATTGTTCAAGAACTACACTAAGCAACTTTTTATTATGAAAAGCCATGGAGAACAAGAGCACAGCCATGTCATTGTGTGTTCTCTTCTTAATCCTTCCAGTACAGTGTTTGGAACAATAAATCAGAAGCTCTTCACATCCTTATCCATCCAACAGCCTAACTGGGGATAAAAGGCAAGCTGTGTAAAAGGGCCCAAGTAGGTTTTCACTGCTTGAGGCTTGGCTTTGCAGAGCTATTGACCCCACAAGCACAGTGGTAATCTGCGTACAGATTTTTACAATGCACAGTCCTATGTAATTTTAAGGATTTCAGGAGACTGTTATCTGCAGGAAGCTCATAGTTAGGTAAGGTACCCGTTGCTCTGTGTTCCATAATCACAAACTTTATATACTTGACTTGAGGATGTTGTTGTAAAGGCAGAATTGCCCAAACCTGTCCTTCAGCTTTGAAATGGGAATAATGTTTGCAAGATATTGATTTTTTCCCCTTTCCCTTTTGTGAGGTACAGGGATTGGTTATATGTTGTCTTCTTCAAACCAAAAGGGACAGCAGATTGTAGCAGTTTGGTTTCATTTTGGGTTTTACACTAATTATTTCCTTGGAAAATGTAGTCTTTTTCAGAGAGCCAAGAACTTGAAATCTGAAAAAGTTCAAATGTGGGAGAATTGGCATATTCATCCATCCAGGCCTAGGGTTTGACTCTACAAAATCTGCAGTTGAAGGACTATTGGCATTGATAGTGGTGAAGCAGGACTGCCTGATTTTTTGGGAGCGGGGTGGGGTGGGGTGGAGACAAGGTTCAGATTGTTAATGTCTGGATCAGGATGGTCTTCCACCTTTTAGAGATGAGCATGATCCTTGATTCAAAGGTCCCCTTCCCTAACTCTGCTGTCTGGTTTCCCCACTCACCAGCTGGGGTGCGCTGCTCTTTCCATCCTCTTAAAGCATTGGTCCAGTCATGGCAGGAGCACATATTCCTCTCCTCTATCTCTTCTGGCAGCTGCCCACTCAGATGAAGAGATGGGGCATGAATTCCTGCAGTGCTACCTTTGAATAAGCAGCGGGGGGGAGCACACACCCCTACTGTGACTGGATGATTGAACAAAGAGTAGGGAAAGAACAGTGTGCACAAGCCTTAGTCTGGAGGAGCTGGAAAGGGGGGGGGGATGTGTGGCACCACAGGTGCCATGCCAACGAACTGGCACAAACCTTCAAACCTAGTCAATTGACCATCTCAAATACTTGTGCTTTTTAAAATGGATGGTGCAAACAGAGGGGAACGCCATTTCAATTAAACTGTGAAACCTAACTGAAACTTGCAGATTTCTTCATAACTAGGATAGAATTTAATCTGAGAGAAGAAACAAGATGGCCTGACAGATTTCTTCATCTGAAGAAACACCACCAGAATACTGACTCATGCAGAGACAAAAGGGCAGTCTCTTCTTGCTTACAGGTACCCTGGGCTCCTACATATTCTGAAAGTAACCCTTTAGGGGTTTAAGAGTGACATATCACTGGTATTCAGCAAGAAAAGATCAATCTATCAGACATTTTGGGAAATAGGAATAATAGGATGGGGGAACCTGCAGGGTAGGAGCAGCAATCCTTTTTCTGCCCCCTGTCAGTTCCGAGATACTGTATATTTTTCATCAAAACATCCTTTCATATGGCTTTCATTTTGCTTCAAGGTCCTTGGAATCTGAAAAAACCAAAGGCAAAAACAAATTAAATAAATTCCTTAACAAAAATTCTATTAATGCATGGCGGAAATTAAGGACAACAAATTTGCCCAGATAAATGGTATAAAAATAATGTGTGTATGAGTGTCATGAAAATCAATCTTAACATATCTAAAAGCACACAATAATAAAATCACTTAGAAAAGCCATCAGTTATCATTCAAACATATACCATCATTAGAAACTTGTGCAAAGACATTACTGGTAGTTTCCCTATATATATAATTAGTATTAACTACATGTCTTTATTAATGTTTAAAATGTTGAGTTTAATGACACTGATAAACACTATATTTTAGTACCTCTGTTCAAGATAGAGCTATTTTATGGTTTTAATGAGTGCTTGTCCACCCTGAGCATTTGTTTAGCTTTCGTTGGGCACCTGCCAGAGAAGGTGGAGCTTGGAAGTGCCAAACACCTGTTCATTCAAAGGACAAATCAGTAAACCAGTGGTTCATACCCATCTCTAGTACCAAGCCTGTTTCTGCTGTCCACATGAAGCGGAACTGAAATTGGTCTGAGCAAAATGGAATGAAATCCTGATTTACTGTCTGCTTTTCTCCAATTGCTCCTGCACATGAGCTGCTCATGTCAGCCCTAGGCCACGGTCTTACCAGTTTTCTGCGTATATAAATTTCATGCACATTTTTTTTCAGGCGGCCACGTGGTTTTTAATGTGCAGTCAGTGTCCTCTCTTCTGCATCGTATTTTCCTATTCTGGTTCCGTCTCTACCTGTCTACTTCACATTTTTCCCTTTTTTCCAGCTCTACTTTCCAAGCCTCCATGGTGTTTAATGTCAGGAAGCTGCCGAAAAAAGGGAACAACAGTTTTTACTGCGCATTTTCAGTGTCCTGATGTGGTTAAAGAAGCAAATAAGTAAGCATTTTCGAGCGAAGTTTCTAAATCCAGCCCCTGGCGGTGGTTTAGGAAACTTCGCTGAAACTGCTGTTCCAGGGGTGTGGTCGGCCGGGACCGGAATTTACTTCTCTTCGTGGTTAGCATGCAATCTTTTTCTGCGTAGTTCGCCGCCAGGAAACTACACAGAAAACGCTGGTAGGACCACGGCCCTAGTGCAATGCTGTTCCCTGCTGACTCATGCGGATGGGTAAAATTATGGGCCAGTCTCTGCCCATCCATACCTTAGAACCACACCCACATACAGTATATGTTTTGTGTTTTTCCTCCTCTTTTTAGCTGTTCCTGCTTTCAGCTTTCTCCTCTCCTCTTGTTTCCGTTATTTCCTTTCTAGAATACTTTTATAACTAGGCCATATAAATCCTTATTTACAAATACTGGAATACCATAAATGCATTACAAAAAGTTAGTGACACTTCCTTCACCTGCTATTGCTGTGTGGTTTACTCCTTATACCAGGGGTGCCCAAACTTTTTGTAAGGAGGGCCAGATTTGGTGGCTGAGAATGTGTCAGGGGCCGGTTGCTCCCTGACCCTGCCCCCCCACTGCAAACCCCACCCACTGACCCATAAGCCCCACCCACTGACCACTTGCAACCCCATCCACAGGAAGGAAGGCGGGGACCAAGGGAAGGAGGGAGGAAGGTGGAAACCAAGAGAGGAAGGAAGGAAGGAAGGAAGGTGGGGAACAAGGAAGAGAGGGAGGGAGGGAGGGAGGGAGGGAGGAAGGTGGGAACCAAGGGAGGGAGGAAAGAAGGAAGGTGGGGACCAAAGGAAGCACAGGGAACCATGGCCACAGGTCACCCCTTGGAAGAGGTGATCTGTGCGACCTTGCATCCCCCCAAGCTCCCCAGCGGTGGCGATGGCTCGCCCGCCAGCTCACCCCAAAGCTCCTTGGCGGTGGCAGAGGCTTGCTGGCCTGGCCACCCCCACACATTCCACTGTGGTGCCGGTGGCGGCAGACCGCCCGTCTTCCCAGCCACCCAAGCTTCTCAGCGTTGTCAGTGTTGGTGGAAGATTTAAAAAAAATATGGGGAGAAGGAGGGGGAGGGAGGGGCGGGCCAGCCAGCCGTGGGCCACTCAGATTGGCCTGATGGGCCGGATTTGCCCCCCCGGGCTGCACTTTGGGCAGGCCTGCCTTATACAGTAGCTGCCTTTTCATGAACCTGTCTTGTTATTCTCCCCTGGATCCTCTACTACAGGGGTACTCAAACTTTTTAAGCAGGGGGCCAGTTCACTATCTCTCAGACACTGTTGGGAGCTGCACTATAGTTTGAAAAAATTATAAATGAACAAAGTGGGGGAAGGGGTAGCGGAAACCACGCTGGGCCCTCCCATTTCAAACTCCCCACTCTTCCCATGTGGAGTTCCCTTGCTGCCTGGTACCTATAAAGGAGTCCAGGTAAATTAACTTCAAGCTCGTTGTGCTGCTCCAATCACAACTGCCTCTGCCAGCAGAGAGGAGCCATGGAAGCAACCACCCGCAAAGGAAAGAGGGAGGCAGGCAGGAATCTAACCAGAAGTGCAGCTGAAGGGGGAGAAAACAGTCCATGCATGTGTGTGCATGTGCACTGCCTTGCCTCACCCAGCTGGACGACTCTTCCTCCCCCTCCCTTTTGCTCCACCCTTCAGGCGGGAGGGGAAGTGGGGGAAGTGACACAGCCCACCACAGAGTTTAAAATGGAGTTTAAAATGGCAGTGGAGGCTGGCTCGCTGGTGGGGTCTGCAGTTGCTCCCAGAGGCCGGATTCAGGACTCGGGTGGGGGGCATATCTGGCCCACAGGTCGTAGTTTGAGGACCCCTGCTCTACTACAATAGCATCTGCCCTCAATTTTAACCTCTGCTGAAGCAAAATTTGTTATTTTAGGGAACTTAAATTTAATTTAAATGCTGGTTCAGGCTGTTCACTTTGCTTCAGATCTATTAAAAATGGAACCTGCCCTCTAATTTGCTTTGTTTTCTGAATAAGTTCAAATTTTAAAGCACAACCCTAACAGAGTAGTTCCCCTTTGAGGTCACTGAAAATCAGGAGGTATTAGACTATCAGCAGGAAAGAGAGCTGCTCAACTGTAAAATTTTAAAGTCCTCTGCAGAACTATGCATAAAGCTAGATTAATATAGCAATCCAAATCAAAGCTATGTGCTTTATAGCTTGCTAGAATCTTGGAAATCCCTTCACTCTGATCATTAGAGTATCAAACTCTAATTATCCTGACCAACTGCACTCATTAGAACTGGCAGCCAAAGATTAAGAGCACAGCTTTTACCTAAATAGTCCCTGCTGCCTAATAATAGTTCATGATCACAATTATTTGGGTCTCATCCATACCTGCAACTGCCTCCATGAAGAGGATTAGGGGGGAAATCTGCCTTTTTTTAATTAGTGTTGCCATTATAAATAAAAAGAAGTCTGGGGGAAAATGAAAATTCTTTTCTTTAAAAATGCAAATGAAATTTTCCTCAATTTGCACTGGCTTAATCCTGTAGGCACAGCCATTCTCAGCACAGAGAGGGTCACATTATATCTGCCCTCCTCCATAGGTGTTAAATATAAGGAGCTGTCTCAAAACCTCCCATCAGAGGTGGCAAACTAAACCCTAATGTGGATGGATGCATACTGTAGGTATTCAAACCCCATTATTTCACAGTTTAGCATACAAAGCCCTGGACATGTATGAGCAAAATTGCTTCTTTCAGCAACCACTAAAGCAAGAAAAGAAAAGAAAAGAAAAGAAAAATCAAGACCAAAACTGTTGTGTCAACTTTAAGACAAACAAATTTATTTCAGTCCGGGGTTTATTTTCATACACCTTGTAATTTATGAAAGCTAGCAGCACATAACATTTGTTACTCTTACAGATGCCAGAGAGCATTTGTTTGTTTTATTGCTTCTGAAACAGCAATGTTGCTGCCTCTCTGAAAATTGTTTCCTTCATCTAATCATACTGTTATAGAGCAGAAAGGTATGTTAAATGTTTTTAAGTCCAACCCTTAATGAAGTAGGAAATCTACAGCTAAAGCAATCTTGATGATTGTTCAACATCTGTTTAAATACTTCCACCACCTTCCACATCCACTGAATCCACTGTTATATACCTTTTGTTGTTGGGGATGTTTCTCCTTATGTCTAGTTGATGTCTTATAATTCAAATCCAGTGCTTTAAGGTCCTACCCTCTGGAGCAAGGGTCCCAAAGTTTTCAAACAGCGGGCCAGTCCACCACCATCCCAGACACCACTGGGGGCCGGATCACAGTCCAAAATCAGCTGCGGAGGCTGGCTTGCTAACAAAACAGGGGGTGGGGGGTTGCAGTTGGTCCCAGGGGCCGGATTCAGGACCTTGGGGGCCGCATCCGGCCCCGGGGCCTTAGGTTGAGGACCCCTGCTCTGGAGTCTCAGAATACACCATCTCTCACACATGTGACTAGCTCTTCAATATATGTATTTTTAAATGCTAGCATATTGCCTCTCAGATGTCTTTTTTTCTAGGTTTTTAACATACGGAACTGCCACATAACAGTGATATTCATAGGGATTGGTTCAGTATGTTTCAGTGGCTGTCAGACACACTGTGTAGCTTGTTGATATTTTCTGTAAATTCTAGGGCTCAAATTTTGTTTCTTTGTGGCAGAAGCATCACAGAGCAGTTAATAAATATATGAAAGAGCATTTGAGGTAGCTAGCATCAAACCTTCCATAATACCTGTAGTGGGGCAGAGAGTACATGGCAGGGGTGTCAAATTGCCTGTCCCTCTCAAAGGACTGTGTCAATACAAAAGCCCCATTTTCTTAGGTTCATCTCGGTTCTACCAAGTCTGTACCCTAATAAATGACTTCCATGCAGGAATCAGAGACAATCTGAAGAAACTCTGCTTTGATTTTAATTGAAAGGTTAATTTTTTTAAAAAAAACCCTCCAGTTTATAAATGTGGGGGTGCTATGTATCCAAAATTCAAAATGCCAGAAAATGGCCTGATATTGCTGCACAATATTGTGCAAGCACTACGAGTAGGAAAAAAGAATGTCAAGCTTTACGTACCTTCAAGATAGTTTACAATGTACTGTAAGGCTGGCCCCCCACCCCGCCTGCCTCCTCAGCCGAGTCCATTGAGAGAATGGACCATTGAAAGAATAGGAGATGTCATCGTCTTTGCATGAAATAAACTTTTATTGAACAAGTTCAAAGGCTTAGGGTCTTCATTTGCATTCAGACCACCGTTCTGCTTCAGACCACCTTTCTGCCACCTGCCCAGTTGAAATGTCCGGCTGCACTGTCCACTTCTTAATGGGGGAAACCTCCTCAAACACTTTGCCTGTTTCTAAGGTAAGTCCGCTAAAAGACTCAACGGTACGGTTTGTCTCATAGAATCACAGAAATCATAGAGTTGGAAGAGACCTCAAGGGCCACCCAGTCCAACTCCCTGCCATGCAGGAACCCCTATCACAGCATTTTCGACAGATGGCCATCCAGCCTCTGCTTAAAAACCTCCAAAGAAGGAGACTCCACCACCCTCCATGGCAGTATATTCCACTGAATATTCCCTCTCTGCAATGTCCTAATGTACTTCCAGTAACACAGTACCACTCACCCCTTTTCAAATGCCCGTTGTCCTCCGGATTAGGTTCAAGGTTCTGGTTTTGACTTTCAAAGCCCTCCACGGCCTGGGACCTGAGTATCTGGCGAAGTGTATTTCTCAGAGATCAACTGGGGCCAGACCCACGAGACTGGCGCAGGCGCGCTCACTGAGGGTGGCCACACCCAGAGAGGTGTGGAAATCGCGTACGCGTGACCGCGCCTTCTCTGTGGTGGGCCCCATGCTTTGGAACCATCTCCCCAGTGAGCTGCGCCTAACAGAGTCCCTGCCCGCCTTTAAGAAGGCCCTAAAGACATATCTGTTTAGGGAGGTGTTTGGCGACCTTTCTTTTTAAGTTTTTTTTTTTGCCCGCCGCCATCTTCGCCTTTTCTAGCCACCTTCTGTGTTTTACTATTGTTTTGCCTGTTATACTGGTTTTTTTTTAATTGTTTTACTGTTAGCCGCCCAGAGTTCCCTCCCGGGAAGATGGGTGGGATATAAGTTCCACAAATAAATAAATAAATAAATAAAGCCTCCCCACAGGTACCGTAGCATTTTGCCCAAAGGGCTTTCAGCTCCCGTTGAGTCTCTCACCTCTGCAACTCTCTTTCGAAGAACTCTCTGGCTCTTCTGCGTTCCTCTGTGTGGTCTGCCCCCCAAAATGTGCCTTCACTGCCTTTTTCTCCTTCCACTCCTGTTCTGCCAATTCTCACGGGAGTCAGAAAGTCACCCATTCCCCCATCCAGGGGTCCTCCTTTACCACCTCTACCAAATCTTGTTCACTCCTATCTTCCCTTGGTATAATCCAGTCCCCTATTGCTGTCTCCCTCCTTTCCTCCATTTCACTTTCCATTCTTTCTTTTCCCTCTCCCTCTGTGATGGTTTTCTTCTCCTCCTTTTCTCCCTCCTTCGTTCTGTCTCCCCCTTCCAAAGGGTCAATGGACCCACCCAGTGAGTGTGGGCTTGAGTTGTGTGCAAGGGGTGTGTGCACTTCCCTCCTTACATGTACTTTCTTGTGCTCACAACTACTCACAAAGTGACACCAGGCAAATGAAAATTCCAGAAGCCAAATCAGTTAACAATACCCAAACACAATACCCAGTGAGTGTGGGCTTGAGTTGTGTGAAGAGGGTGTGCACTTCCCTCCTTACATGTACTTTCTTGTGCTCACAACTACTCACAAAGTGACACCAGGCAAATGAAAATTCCAGAAGCCAAATCAGTTAACAATACCCAAACACAAATCAATTAACATGGCTGTCTTTCAACAAGTGTGAATGGTAATGAAGGTCTGTTTTGTAGTTGATGATATGTTGACACAAGGTGTGATTAAGTAAAAGATATAGTGGGAAAGCCCACATGCTGTTTAGCCTCTCAGCTAAACTAATGTGGCCATGCCTACTCCATAGGATGCAGACTAGAAAGCCAAGTTCCAATCTCCAAACTTTCTTTGGAGCAGGTGACCTGAGGAAGAAAAGCTGTATCAGATAAAAAGCTGCACAGTAGACATGGGCACGACCAGAAAAAATGACATTTCGAGTTTTCGTTTGTCGGAACGGGTCTGTTTCGGGTTGTTTCCATTTGTTGTGAAATTTTTCAAAAATTTGTTGTTTTGTCGTTTCGTTTGTCGCTTGTCGTTTCCACCGCGATTTAGCGCAATTTGACTTCCCAGAGCATAGGGGCGTCCCGCAATCAGGGCCAGCGCTAGGTGTTTTTGCGCCCTAGGCGGCGGGCGGGGCGGGGGAGCGGGCGGCAGGGGGAGGTGTGGCCGGGTGGCGGTGGCGGGGGCCATGGGCGGGCGGCAACAGCGGCAGGGGGAGGCGCGCGCGGGCGAGTGGGCAGAGGCCGCGGGCGGGCGAGTGCATGGGCGGCGGCGTGGGCCGCAGGCGAGTGGCAGCGCAGGTGGGCGGGCGCGTGGGCAGTTAGGATATCACTTAGGATAGAGGTTCTGTTCTTGGCTTGCACCCCAAATGTGTGTGTGTGCAAGCAAATTGAAGTTGGGAAAATAGAAAATAAATGGTAGTATATAATATATATTTAAAATAAATCCACACCTCCCACTCCCAGTTGAACCTCCCCCTTTATCCAATATTAGAAAAAAATCCTCACAAACTGCCAGAGAAGAAATAAAGAATAAACTGCTATTCCCTTCAGTAGACAAAGCTGCAGGAAATCAAAGACATTATTTTCTAAATTCAATTCCCTCCTTGCCTGCCTAACTTAAATCTAAAGCCTCCAGCCTCCCTCCAATCTCGATTCGAATAGCCAAAGCAGCCAGCCACACAGCCCTCCACCCTCCACATCCAAGACCCGACTGCGACTTCTGGAAGGTGCCTCGGCTTTTTATGCCCTCTGGCACATCCAGAAGTGTCAGTCAAAACCTGGTCATGCCATTGGTGAAATGGTTCAAAAAATTTGCATGGTCCCATCCCATGCCCAGCCCAAATGGGCAGGTCTAAAAAAATAAAAAATAAAATAAAATAAAATAAAATCAATACGTTTTATTGCTATAAAAAACCCACTGCTGCTACTATAAAAATTCAGGCATTTAAAATAAATAAATTTCACATGTTTCTGTGGTCGCCATTTTGTGGTCGCCAATTTGTGGTCGCCATTTTGGATCCCCCCCACCGCATGGCATGGCGAGACGATGAGGATGACCCCCCCCCAGCCTGGTGCAAGCAGCCCAGGACAGGAGAAGAGGGGGGGAAGGCCAGGGACCCCCAGAAACCACCCCTCTGGTAGGTGGCAAAGCCTCAGGCAGGCATATTTTCTCCTGCTTTTTTGGCCGGGAGTCGGGGTTTTTAAAAAAACCTTTTAAAAACTTTTTCTGTGCTTCGCATTGCGCGATCACCGCGATGCCACAAACGAAAACGAAAAACCCAACCAAATTTTTCTTTTTTCGGTTCAAGTTCGAGTTCTGACGGCTTAATTATCATTACCGTTTCCGTTACGTAACGGAAACGAAAAATGGAAACGAAAATGAAAATTTCGCTGAATCGTGCCCATGTCTACTGCACAGACATATTGTGTGCATATTTTCCAAAAAAGTCTCCTTATCTTTTGAAATACTAAACAGTGGGGGATTGCTGGTAGTTAGCCAAGGTTATTACAAAAACCACTTTATATGAAAGAAAGATGAGGTCAGTGGCATAGCAAGGTTTTGGGGTGCCTGGGGCCAAAGTTGTTTTTTGAGCCCCTCTGGCCCTTCCCAACTCCATCCCATCCATCCAGCAATCCTGCATACGTGGGGCATGCGTGGGTGTGGGTGTGTGGGGGGTGCGCGCAGCATGTGTGCATTAACATGTGTGTGCACCTTACCTTTCCCACATGTGACAGTGAAGACTTGGAGGAGGAGGAGGAGGGCGCCGCAGCCACCACTCTTGCACGCCTGCCTGCCTGCAGCCGGACTCAGAGATGGTGGGCAGGGGGGGGGGGGTGGTGGTAGGCGATTTGGCGCCCTCTAATTGCTGTTCCTGGGGCGCCCCACCCCCTTGCCCTTCCCACACCAGGCCCCTGGATGAGGTGGGTGAATCAATTCCTTTGAAATGTGGTGTTGGGTAAGATCCTTTCAGATACTATAGACAGCCAGAAAGGCAGAAAAGTGGGTACTGAATCAAAAATAAAGCAAAAATCTGTAAACTAAGGCTATATCATGAAAATAAAAAAAAAACTGACTAGAAAATAGAGCATTGCTGGGAAAGAGGGAATAGGAAGAGTTAAAGATATAACATGGGTCTACTAGCTGCAACTAATGTCACTGGGTATGATGCTTGCTGGGCAACTGACTTTATCAATGGGAATGGGTTCAGCCATTTCGTAGTGATTCTATAGCTTTCACTGAATGCTACATCTATCTGTTTTGCACAAGTTGAACTGGGCTATACTAGGCCAATGTGTTTGACACAGGGCCAAGGCTGTAGACCTTAGAGCTTATGATTGTGTACTCCAACTGTTTCTTGATAGCTTTAGTAGAATATTGATTTGTAAGCAGACTTTTGTTTTATGTTTTGGCAGTGTTTTTATAAGTCCCTGTGCACTACCTAGATATTAGGGGGCAAAACAATGATTTAGTTGGGCATCCTGAAGTTTCAGAGATCTCGTCTTATTTCTCAAATGAAAGACAAGTAATTAATTCTTAGTTGGGGTGGGATTAAGTTAATTTCCATCATAATATGTGCCACATGCATCTGTTAGGAGAAGTTCTACCATGTGAAAACTGAGTGACTGAGTAGTAAGTATGAAGTCATCAATATAAATAAATATTTTCATGCTGGTTTGAGGAACTAGTTGATCATTAGAGTAGATGTTAAACAAAATAGGAGCCAGTACATTGCCTTGGGGAAGACTATTCTTTTTAGTCCTCCATCAGCTAGGTAGACCTTGAAGCTTAATGAAAATGCTGCAAAGGGTATTGTTATTACTTCAGAAAGTTGATAATTCTTGGTTAGATTACAGAACTTTTGGAGTAATACTTGATGATGAGCATTGTCAAAAATGATCACACACTCCAGAGGTACCATTGGATGTTCAGAACTGGATAGCTGGACACAGTATTTGAGGTGAACCTGTACCCCAAACAAAACAAAACAAACATGTACTATGATTTCCTTTGTTCAAGACACCATGCTTCTGTTGATGCAACCTAGTATTGTGATTTGATTTTTTTTTAAATTCTGGGATGTTAGTCGATTGTGAATCATGCAATTGACTAACATCCCAGATTCTTGTCACATGTACTACAGTAAGTCAGCCATTAAATATTTGGGCATTTGATTTTTTTCCTATCTAAATGTAGAAAATCATTTTCTTTGTTTGGTTCAATTGTCCAGTCTGTTGATATCATCTGAAAATCTTCCGATGGTGCATCTTGTTCAAACGCCCAATGCATTCAATATCTAGAAATGTTCACTTAATTTACATAAATATTTATTTCTGAGTACTCTCTTTATGAATTTAGTTTGGCTTCCTTGAAACTTCATGGCCAATGGTTAAAATCAGGGGAACAGACCCCTTTGATGTTACAGAGCCTCAACCGGAGATGTTGAAAGGGTGAAATACTTTTCAAATCTTATGCTGTGGTTCTCAGGGCTAACGCAGCAAGAAAGCTCATGAGCCATGATGGTGGTGGTGCTCAAGCCCCTGTCTTGCTTCAAATGGCATAACAGATCCAACATCAGTGGAGCAAAAGCCTGGAGAAAGAGCCAGCAAGTGAGTGTTTCTAATCAAAAAAAGAAGGCAATGGTCCTCCAAAGAATAAGAGGAGGTGAGTCATTTGAAAAAATCATGAACACACATGAGATGGTAAGAGGATGTTAGGGACTTCAGAGTACATGAAAAGGTCAAAGCACTGTTGAGACAAATGGGGATCAGATAGAACAAAAAACAGCTTGAAAAGACAGAAATGGTGATTGAATTTCAGTTTCAATATGATATGCATGGATGCACGCTTGAGAGAACACACAAGTATACATGCCTCAATATACAAGTTAAACATTTTACAGCATGTCTTTTCATTTTATTGTTGAATCCAAAATGAGATAAACACTCTTATTCTTTGAAGGACCATTGCCTTCTTTTTTGATTAGAAACATTTTGTCTTTATATTTTAACTAAGGCTAGAAGTTGAATCATGGCAACTGGACTTTCATCTGGATTACTGTGAATCTTCACAGGCATTTTAAGTAACGCTTCCATTATATTTTAGCTGCCAGAGTCATGGCTCCCACTGCTATCCTCTGTACTTAGAACTTATTGCTATTTGTAGTCTACCTTCTATGATGGGGGAAATGTAAAACTATGGATCTCTTGCAGAGATGTGGAACTTACCTTTCTGGGAGGCCCTATGTTTGATCTGCCTTACAAACCAGCCCTAAAGGCAGGTCTAAAGGGGAATTGTTCATAAGCTGGCAAAAGATTTCTGGGTTTGCCATAGCTGGCAATAAAGAGTTTTAAACCAGAATGAAATCAGACAATCATAGACAAGCTTTTCAAGATTCATCTGGGTATCTCAGTACCTGTATAAGTATTTTCCTTTTTTGCAAGTATGTCAGGCAGCTTTCAAAGCTTGTATTTTTCCCCAAGTTTTATTTATCTGCAACCATACACAATGACCAACAGAACACGAAACAGATTGTGTTAGAACATTGGTTTTTGCAGTACTGGTGTTTCTCCATGTGGCTAAGCCAGGCAATTGTTGCATCTCTCTAGTGGCAACTTGATGATGCCACAGGAGTGACTAGCAGAAGGAGGTGTGGGCAGGGGCTTTTTTTTTTTTAAAAAAAAGCAGAGTCTTAGATGGAGAGGGAGGAATGCAGAAGAAGAAGCAGACAAGATGGAAGATAGATAAGGGTTTGGAGTCAAGGGGTGGCAGCAGGAAAGAGGAGGCAGCAAGCAGTGAGTGAGAAAAGGTTGCAAGGAGGGAAGAAGGACAGAACTCTGGGAGGATGAGGGGGGAGGACAGAAATGTTGAAAGTGGGACAGAAAGGGCCACCACTGCGGAAGGGAACAGTGTCCCTGGAGTCCCTGGACCTGACTGAATGAGAAGGGCCCTGGCACAGCTAGAAGGACCTGGATATTATTGGATTTTTTATTCTTTTTTTCAGTTTTTTTTTATTCTAATCCAGGCTGAGACTATCTTGGCATAGGTCTCAGCCAGAGCATAAGACCTCCAGAGTTCGTCCTTCTAGAGAAGCAGTCCATTGTTGGTCATCTACCTGCACCCCCTTCAGCAAGTACTTTTTGTAATCTTTATGAAATATTGGTTCAGCCCAAAGGGGTGGGATGAAAAAAGAGCAGGGATATGAATAAGAGATTTTAATCAGAAAGAGTGGTAGAGAAAGAGGAGGCTGAAGCTTCTGTTGCCATTTAGACTTTTAAGGCTGTTGCCAACTTGGTTGAGGTATAATTCCTATATGTTTGTGTTGGAGGGATGAATCCACATAGTGAATTCATGTATATGCAACTGAACTGATATTTTATCATAGGGTTTTTGAAGACTCTGCAAGTGTTGCTGGTTCTTTTACATAATGGATGCCCAACAGAGTTGGGAAGATATTTAGGATTTTTGTCTGAATTTGAATTCAAAAGAACACTTGAACTTGGTAATTCTACATACAACTTTTGGGTGGGTGTTGTTGCCAAAAACTTCAGTGGACACCTGGTAGCATTTTGTTGTTGTTATTAGAGATGGGCATCAAACGAAAAATGAAATGCTGTTGGAGATTGAAGAGGTTTTCAACTCCAAAGTGGGTCCCCCCAGGAAAAAAATGATTTATCATTGGAAAGTTATGTACTCAAAATAGTGATCTCAGGCATCTAGCAGCATGGAAATTATAGATGGGTGAATTGCAATGAGACAGTGGGCCCAACGCCTGGCAAAGAATCCAGGGCCGCTGCCTTTGAGGATGGCGTTGGCAGAGGTGGAGGCAGTGGCAGTAGGAGCAGGTAGGGAGGTGACGAGGCAGTGGGATCTAATTTTTCCAAAACAAAATGAAGTGCTGGGTATGTGTGGGGAGGAAGCTTGGCACTTTGTTTTGCTTGGGCAAAACAGGTTCCTTAAAGTGGGTTGCAAAACAAATTGTGAACTGGCCCTGTTGGTTTTTCTACATGGTTAGGGTTCTCTAGTCTATGAATGAACAGTAAAAGAAAAGAACCTTTGTAAGCAGCATATGTTTGGACCGGTGCTTCAATGATTGTGATATTCTTCTTCCAATAGTCAGGAGTAGAGATGGGCACGAATAGAAAAAATGATGCTTCGCTTTCATTTCGTTGAGAGGTCTCGTTTGTTTCGTTTCATTTTTTGTGATTTTTTGTGGAAAAAATCACTTTGTTGGTTCGTTAATTTGTTATTCGTTATTACCCTTTTCCCCCAGTGCCCACCACACGCCCCTGGGGCCCGGTCAGTGCCGGGTTTTATTAATTTTTTATTTTTATTTTAGGGTGCTGACCAGGCCACCCTTGGGGCCTGGTTGGCGCCCCCTTTTTAAATATATATATATATATATATATATATATATATATATATATATATATATATATATATATATATATATATATATATATATATATATTATTTGTTTTCGTAGATTTTCACGGGTATAGGTATGCATGTTAGGGTGGATTCGGGTTTCTTCCCGTGTAGAAATCTGGTTGTTTTGGCGACGTTTCGAAGGTCTCACTCGTCATCTTCAGGCTGGTGTTCTGGCTTCTTTCTTCTTGAAGCAAAGCGTGGTCTCAGTTGAAGTCCTTCTATAAATACTGCTGGGGGTGTGTGGTTTGCTTGCTTTGTTGCTGATTGCAGGTTCCTTTGTTCCTTTGTTCTTTTGTGATCTGCTGTGTGGCTGAGGCGATCGTTAAGGGATTGAAGATGACGAGTGAGACCTCGTCAAACGTCGCCAAAACAACCAGATTTCTACACGGGAAGAAACCCGAATCCACCCTAACATGCATACCTATACCCGTGAAAATCTACGAAAACATATATATATATATATATGCATGTTAGGGTGGATTCGGGTTTCTTCCCGTGTAGAAATCTGGTTGTTTTGGCGACGTTTCGACGAGGTCTCACTCGTCATCTTCAGGCTGGTGTTCTGGCTTCTTTCTTCTTGAAGCAAAGCGTGGTCTCAGTTGAAGTCCTTCTATAAATACTGCTGGGGGTGTGTGGTTTGCTTGCTTTGTTGCTGATTGCAGGTTCCTTTGTTCCTTTGTTCTTTTGTGATCTGCTGTGTGGCTGAGGCGATCGTTAAGGGATTAACTGCTGGTGGCTGTTTAGATGGCTGTTTAGATGCTGGTGGGTTAGATGGCTGGTGGGTTCTGGCAGTATCCTGGGCTTTGGTGGAGTGGGGTCCTGTGTCTTGTGAATTCATTTTGGTCTGGCTACGTGTCTGTGGTCTCCCAATGTTTTTTTTGGGTGTGTGAGTGTGCTCCATGTGGTGACTGGAGTGGGGTGCCGCAGTGGATGGTGCAGTCGTGGTTTTGTTATTGGATGGTGGTTTCGTTTCATCTGTGGGAAGGGTCTGGGTTTGTGTTTGGTGTGGATGGAAGGTGGTAGCATCTTGTGTCCTTTTGGACCTGGTGTCAGTCTTTGTGACAGAGGCTTGTCTGTTGACCAGGGCTAGTTTCCAGATGTCAGGCAAGCGGGAGGTGTCATCACGTTTATTCATGTTGTTTGGGTGTTTCTCTATTTCAATGGCTTCCATGATTATTCGACTGTTGAAGTGTTCAGTTTTGGAGATGAGTTTGGTTCTTTCAAAGTCAATTTCATGACCTGTTGTTTTTATGTGCTGGAAGAGAGAGGAAGATTTTTCTTCTTTTTGACTGCGTTCTTGTGTTCTGCGATGCGTGCGCTTATTCTCCTGTTTGTCTGTCCGATGTATGTGGCTGGACAGACTTTGCATGGTATTTCGTAGACTCCTTGGTTTTCTAGCTCAATCTTGTCTTTGGGTTTCTTAAAATGTTGGCTATTTTTTGGTCGGTGCAAAAGGCTGTCTTGATATTGTGTTTGTGGAGAATTTTGCTGATTTTGTCTGTGGTGCCTTTGATGTAAGGGAGGAGGGCGGTGCCGTTGTTCTCTTCTGTTTCTTGGTTCTTGGGGGTGTTTCCTTTTGGATTAGTTTGGTGATGGTGTTTTTTTGGAATCCGTTCCATTCGAGAGAGTGTGTAATTCAGTTTTTAGGTGGTCTTTGTCAGCGAGGCGTTTGGTTCTGGAGATGAGGGTTTTTGCTACGCAGTTGATCTGTGCAGGGTGGTGGTGTGATTGTGCATTTAAGTAGCGGTTTGTATGTGTTTTTTTTTCTGGTAGATGGTATGTCCTAAGGAGCCGTCGGGTTTTTTTGTAGATTAGGACGTCCAGGAAGGGAAGTTGGTTGTTGGCTTCTATTTCCATAGTGAATTGTATTTTGGGGTGTAGGCTGTTGAGATGTGTGAGGAAGTTGTTCAGTTTATCTTTCCCGTGTGGCCAGATAACAAAGGTGTCGTCAACATATCTGAGCCAGAGTTTGGGTTTATGTTCGGACTTCTGTAACGCGTTGGTTTCAAAGTGTTCCATATATAGGTTTGCGATGACCGGTGAGAGGGGTGATCCCATGGGTGCTCCTTCTATCTGTTTGTATCTTTGTCCATTGTGGATGAAGTATGTGTTGGTTAGGCAGTGGTTGGTCAGATCTAGGATGTGTTTGGGGGTTGTATTTGTTGTGGATAGCTGTCAAGGCTTCTTGAATGGGCACTTGTGTGAAGAGCGAAACAACATCGAAGCTCACGAGTAGGTCATTGGGTTGTAGGTCTTGTTTCTTTATAATTTCTATGAAGTGGAACGAGTTTTGTACGTATGAAGTGATGGATTCTGCATAGGGCTGGAGTTGTTTGGCAAGAAATTTGGCGAGGTTTTGTAGAGGTGAGCCTATGGAGCTGACTATGGGTCTGAGAGGTGTTCCTTCTTTGTGAATCTTGGGGAGGCCGTAGAGCTTGGGGCATCTGGATGATTTCTCTCTGGGGATGATGCTTGGCTTGATTTCTTCACTTAAGGGAGAGGCTTTTATTTTGGCTTTGGTGGTTTTTTTTTCCAGGTAGGTGGTGGGGTCTGTGTTCAAAGGTATGTAAGCAGGGTCTTGTAGTAGGTTGGATAGTTTGGCTTGGTAGTCGGATGTGTTCATCACCACTGTGGCATTGCCTTTGTCTGCTGGGAGAATGATTATGTTGTTGTCTTTCCTCAGGTTGGAGAGGGCTTTTTGTTCTTCTTTGTGTAAATTGCTTCTGGGTGGTTTGCTGGAGCAGAGGACATTGGTGACTTCAGTCTGATTTTGTTGGCTTCATCTGGGTTGATTTTGGTTAGGCTGGCTTCCACTCCGCATATGATGTTTTCAGTGGGGATGTGTCTGGGGCGACTGCAAAGTTGAATCCTTTGGAAAGGACTTTGGTCTCTGCGATGGTGAGTGTCCTGTCTGATATGTTGTGAACTGTTTGTTTCATGGGCTGTTGTGGGGGGTTGGGCTTCTGGCGTTTTTCCAGTTTGTGGAGTTTGTTGGTGTGTGTGTCTGTCTTGTGGGAGGTCTCTGTTTCAGCTCTCCAGGCGGCAAGTTGCTTGGATTTGTTCCAGAGTGTTGGGTGGATTTTGTTGCTGAGTTTGAGGTGGAGAGTGAGTAGGTCTCTGTTGGTTTGATCTAGTAGGTATCTTTTCCTGTGTAGTTCGCTTCTGATTAGGGCTAGTTCTGTTCTTTTCAGGATCCTTTCGCTGGATGGGGTTTTGAGTGGAATTTCAGTTGGAAGCTTGTGGGGATCACATTTTTGTCTCGGCAGTTGCGTAGGAATGCAATGTCACATAAGATGGTGGCTCTTCGGACTTCTAGTTTCTCGTAGGTTCTGGTCAGCTGGAAGGTTTCCTCCCGTAGAGGTCGGATATTTGTTTTCGTAGATTTTCACGGGTATAGGTATGCATGTTAGGGTGGATTCGGGTTTCTTCCCGTGTAGAAATCTGGTTGTTTTGGCGACGTTTCGACGAGGTCTCACTCGTCATCTTCAGGCTGGTGTTCTGGCTTCTTTCTTCTTGAAGCAAAGCGTGGTCTCAGTTGAAGTCCTTCTATAAATACTGCTGGGGGTGTGTGGTTTGCTTGCTTTGTTGCTGATTGCAGGTTCCTTTGTTCCTTTGTTCTTTTGTGATCTGCTGTGTGGCTGAGGCGATTTAAGGGATTAACTGCTGGTGGCTGTTTAGATGGCTGTTTAGATGCTGGTGGGTTAGATGGCTGGTGGGTTCTGGCAGTATCCTGGGCTTTGGTGGAGTGGGGTCCTGTGTCTTGTGAATTCATTTTGGTCTGGCTACGTGTCTGTGGTCTCCCAATGTTTTTTTGGGTGTGTGAGTGTGCTCCATGTGGTGACTGGAGTGGGGTGCCGCAGTAGATGGTGCAGTCGTGGTTTTGTTATTGGATGGTGGTTTCGTTTCATCTGTGGGAAGGGTCTGGGTTTGTGTTTGGTGTGGATGGAAGGTGGTAGCATCTTGTGTCCTTTTGGACCTGGTGTCAGTCTTTGTGACAGAGGCTCGTCTGTTGACCAGGGCTAGTTTCCAGATGTCAGGCAAGCGGGAGGTGTCATCACGTTTATTCATGTTGTTTGGGTGTTTCTCTATTTCAATGGCTTCCATGATTATTCGACTGTTGAAGTGTTCAGTTTTGGAGATGAGTTTGGTTCTTTCAAAGTCAATTTCATGACCTGTTGTTTTTATGTGCTGGAAGAGAGAGGAAGATTTTTCTTCTTTTTTGACTGCGTTCTTGTGTTCTGCGATGCGTGCGCTTATTCTCCTGTTTGTCTGTCCGATGTATGTGGCTGGACAGACTTTGCATGGTATTTCGTAGACTCCTTGGTTTTCTAGCTCAATCTTATTTATTTATTTTAGTCCCCCACCCCCGCTTCCAGGTTCAGGTCCCATGCTACAGATGTAGCGTGAGACTTTTTGTTGTTGTTGTTGTTTTCCTTTCAGCGCTGACTGCATGGCCCCTGGGGCCCGGTCAGCGCTGGTTTTTATTATTTTATTTTAGTTTGCCAGCCAGGAGAGAACACCTTCCACTCCCCCACCCGCCCCTGCGCCGCATAAGCCCAGTGGGGGGATCCCTCCTCCTCACTTCCCCACACAGCCTCCCCCGCCAGGAGCCTGCGCTCCAAAGTCTTCATCATCACCAACCTGTTGGGCTTGGAGATGGAGCTGCAACCTCCGGCCACCTCGGCTGTCACTGGCTTGGGCTGCGAAGGCTGTGGGGCGGTCGGGGTGGCTTTGGTGGCGGCAGGGCTCGGAGTAGCAGTGGCGGCGGCCGTTTGCCACTGGGTTTGGGTTTCCTGTGCAGGGAGGCTGGAGGCGGGCACCACAGCAGCAGGGTTTCCCCCACTTCCGGGTTCCGGATTTTTTTTCCCTTTTAGCGCTGACCTCGTGGCCCCTGGTTTAATTTTTTTTTATTTTAGGGTGCCGACCAGGCCACCCTTGGGGCCAGGTCAGCACTCCCCCCTTTTAAAATGTATTTGTATTTTATTTTAGGCCGCCCCCCCTTCCAGGTTCAGGCCCTATGCTACAGCTGTAGCGTGGGGCTTTTTTGTTTTGTTTTTGTTTTCCTTTCAGTGCCGACCGCGCAGCCCCTGGGGCCTAGTCGGCACTGGGTTTTTTCACTTTTTTATTTTAGGGTGCCAACCAGGCCACCCTTAGGGCCTGGTTGGTGCTCCTTTTTTTTTACTGTGCTGAGCGACCACATTGCCGCGCTATAGCTGTAGCGTGGCCGTCAGCTCCCTCCCCCTTGTTGCTATCCCAGAAGCCAGGAAGACCGGACCTCTGGACCAGCACCAGGTAGGAGACATCTCCACCCCCCCATTAACAAAATGAACCTAACCAAACCATTTTTTCTTGTTTTGTTTCATTTTGTGTTAAATTTTCCCCTAGGGTCATTATTCGTTTCGTTACATAACAAACCGAATAATGAACAACAAAATGAAAAAAATTCATTTTGTGCCTATCTCTAGTCAGGAGGGAAGGGAAGGTCATAGAGAGCATTAAATATATAGTCCCCTCTCCATATCAGCAGATTGGCAATCCACTTACTATTTCAGACTCTGCCAGCTCATTTCAGTACCTTTTATGCTCCATAAGATAATTTTTAATGTAGAAAAGTGAGTTATGTCCTGTATTGGCGGGGTGGGGGTGGGGAGCCACATATTTCAAAAAGTCTGTTAGGTTTGAGGAATACTTCTTAAGCTAGTGATGGAAATGTGCATGAACTAAAGTTTTTAGATGCAAATTATGAAGAGGGCAGTTAGTGCAATGAGTTCTCCTTGGTATTTAGAGAATCAGAAATGAAAAAGACAGGAGCACATTAACTCAAGAATCACCCAGGCCCTTTGATAATGGCAATGTAGTAGCTGCTTTATTAGCCTTGAAATATCAGCTTCATTTTAGCCTATTTTTTCCAACTTTGAAATTGCTTTTGGGGAAATCGCAGCCCACTGTCAAATGAATTTGCCTTTAATGTGTGCCATTAATTGTTAATGTTGTTTTCCCTGCTTAATCTGCAAACTTTCTAAATAAAGCATTGCATGGCGTGAGTAGTCGCCTTCCTCAACAAGTTAAAGATCTGCTTCTTCTCATATGATTCTGAAGCTGCTACTATTCTATTTCCCCCCGGTGTGTGATTCTTTATGAAGCTAATTGCACCAGATTCCCACTGCATTTATTGATACACTGTTTTAATAATAAATATAATGTGTGTTGATATTCATCATTATTGGCCAAAGAATCATGAGGTTTCTTTTGTGTGTGTGTGTGTGTGTGTGTGTGTGTTTCCTCCAAAACTCACAAAAAGAACACAAGAACAAAATTGTAGTCTTGTGAATCAAACAATCTGCCCATTGCTGGTTGACGTAGTCAATTATGGCCAGTCAGATGTTGTTGTTATATATATAAGAACATAAGAACAGCCTTGCTGGAAGAGGCCACAGGCCATCCAGGCCATCATTCTGTCTCTCACAGTGGCTCACCATTTGCTTCAGGGTATTCCCAAGCAGATGTCTTCACCTGCTTATGATTCCGCTCAAATGGCATTTAGAGATATCCTGCCTATCTCTCCAACCCAGAGGTTGTCCTTAGGCATCCATAATGATAGCCATTGATTCCCTTGTTCTCCGTGATCTAATCCTTTCTTAAAGCTGTCAAGGTTGACAGCTGTCACCACTTCTTCTGGCAATGAGTTCCACAAACCAGTGATCCTCTAGTCTGTGGAAAAAGTACTTACTCTTATTTGTTTGAGATCTAGCACCTAAAAGTTTCATGGAGTGCCCCCTAGTTCTTGTGTTGTGCGATAGGGAAAACAGTTTTTCCTTATCTACTTTGTCCACACTGTGTATGATTTTATAAACTTCAATCAGGTCACCTCTTAGGCGCCATCATTCAAGAGTGGTAAGGAAGGCTTTCCAGTCCCTGAATCATTCTAGTTGCCTTCCTCTGTACTTTTTCCATTTACATAATATCCCTCTGGAGGTATGGTAACCAGAATTGTACACAATACTCCAGATGGAGCCTCACAACAGATTTATAAAGAGGCAGAATGACACTTGTTGACTTATTTTCTATACCCTTCATAATGATCTCTAGGACTGAGTTTGCTTTTTTCACTGCTGCGGCACACTGGGTTGATACCTTCATTGAGCTGTCCACCAGGACACCAAGGTCCCTTTCTTGGTTTGTTGCAGAGTTCAGACCCCGTCAGTTTATAAATGTAACTTTTTTTTTGCCCCAACGTGCACCACTCTGCACTTACAAATGTTGAATCTCATTTGCCACTGGTTGGCCCACTCCCCCAGTGTCAAGAGATATCTCTGGAGCTCCTCACAATCCTTCTTTACTATCCTGTATAATGTAATGTTGTCAGCAAATTTGGCTACCTTGCGATTTACTCCTACTTCTAGATCCTTATTGTAGATCCTTATTGTAATAGTTAAAATGGAGTTGGAGGGAGCAGCTGTAGTTACCTGCAGTACTTGTGCCATGTTTGTTATTTTGACGGAGCGTGTGCAGAACTACATCTGCTGCAAGTGCAAGCTGGTAGCACTATTGGAAGAGAAGGTCCAGCAGCTAGAGGCTCGCATAGTGGACCAGCAACATATTAAGGAGCTTGAGCAGTTCCTGGACAGAGCGGAAGAGACTATCCAGGTCCAAGAAGAGACAGGGCACACTTCAGAGGAGGAAGTCACTCCCCCAACTCAGGAGGTGGATGGGTGGAGAAATGTGACTCAAAGGAGTAGAAGGCCAAGGCATCGCTCAGAGAGTCTTATCTTGCACAATCAATTTGAAGCTCTTTCCCTCAGCACACCTCATGAGGCACACATAGAGGAAGAAGTGGTTCCACCGGAGGATCTCTCCCTCATCACTATTGATGAGATACAAGATCAGGTACATGTTGATGAGCAGGCTGCAGGAGAGAAGCTCATTGTGCTAGGGGATTCTATCATTAGAAATACGGAGGGATGGATTTGTGAGGAGCATGATAACCGGATGGTCACTTGCCTGCCGGGTGCAAAGGTTGCAGACATCACCAGAAATATAGATAGCTTGTTAGAGAGAACTGGGAAGGAGCCAGTGGTCATGGTACACGTCGGTACCAATGATGTCGGGAAGGCCAAGCGGTCAGTCTTGGAAGCCAAATTCAGGTTGCTAGGTAGAAGATTGAAGTCCCGGGCTTCCAAGGTAGCATTTTCAGAAGTGCTACCTGTTCCTCGTGCAGGTCCCGCCAGGCAGGCAGAACTCAGAAGCCTCAATGCATGGATGAGGCGATGGTGTCGAGAGGAGGGCTTTAGATTTGTCAGGAACTGGAGAACATTTTGGGACAAGCCAAACCTGTTCAGGAGGGATGGGTTGCACTTGAATCATGATGGGACCAGATTGCTGGCACTCAACCTCAAAAAGGCAGCAGAGCAGCTTTTAAACTGATAACTGGGGAAAGCCGACAGGAGCTGTGTGGCATCCGGTTGAACACCTCATCCTCGGGAATGAGGTTGGAGAGGGTAGAGAATCACATAGAGATGACATAGCAAGTATTAACACTGGCAGAATAGCAGAATGTGACAGTTCGTCTACTGAAAATAAAAGCTGTGGGGGGAGAAGAACAAGGCAGCAGCTGTTGCGGGACCCACTGTACAGGTGCTTCTACGCCAATGCTCGAAGCCTCCGAGCAAAGATGGGAGAACTTGAACATCTGGCAGCTAGGGATAACATTTATATGATAGCCATAACAGAAACCTGGTGGAATGTGGAGAACCAGTGGGACACAGCAATCCCAGGCTATAAACTCTATAGAAGGGATAGAGAGGGGCGGGTTGGAGGAGGAGTGGCCATCTATGTCAAAGAAGGCGTAAAATCCAGCAGAATGGAGATTGACATAGGGTCTGACTCCACCATAGAATCACTGTGGGTTAAACTACCAGGTCCAAAGAGTGATGTGATAGTTGGAGTATTCTATCGTCCACCAGATCAAAAACTTGAGGGGGACCTTGAAATGAGGAGAGAAATCATGGAGGTGGCTAAGAGGGATAGGATAGTAATCATGGGGGACTTTAATTATCCCCACATTGACTGGGCCAATGCGAGCTCTGGGCAAGAAAGAGAAACTGGGTTTCTCGACTTGCTGAATTACTGTGCCTTAGAGCAACTTGTCATGGAACCCACCCGAGAACAGGCAACTCTAGATCTATTATTGTGTGATACTCAGGACCTCGTCAGGGATGTGAATGTCACTGAGCCTCTGGGGAACAGTGACCATGCTGCAATTACCTTTGCCATGCATATTGGAGGAAGAGTGTCAACCAAATCAGACATAAAAACCCTTGATTTTCGAAGGGCAAACTTCCCTCAGATGAGGAAACTAGTTAGAGAGAAACTAAAGGGGAGGGTTAGAAGAATCCAATCTCTTCAGAGTGCATGGAGTCTGTTTAAAACAACAATAATAGAGGCCCAGCACAAGTGCATACCACAAAGAAAGAAGAGCTCATTTAAGTCCAAGAGGACACCGGCATGGTTAACGAGTGGAGTTAGAGAGGCTCTAAAGCACAAGGAGAGATCCTTCTGTAAATGGAAATCCTCCCCAAACGAGGAAAATAAAAAGGAACACAAACTCTGGCAAAAGAAATGTAAAAAGATGATAAGGGAGGCAAAGAAAGACTTTGAGGAACGAATGGCTAGCAATATAAAGGGTAATAATAAAAGCTTCTTTAAATATGTTAGAAGTAGAAAACCTGCCAGAGAACCAATTGGGCCTCTGGATGGTGAGGGAGGAAAAGGGGAGGTTAAGGAGGACTTGGACATTGCAGAGAAATTGAACGAGTTCTTTGCGTCTGTCTTCACGACAGAGGACCTTGAGCGGATTCCGCTGCCTGAGCCACCCCTCTTGACTAAAGAATTAAACCAAATACAGGTTAAAAGAGAGGAGGTTTTAGGACTAATTGATAAATTGAGGATTAACAAGTCACCGGGCCCAGATGGCATCCACCCAAGGGTTATTAGGGAACTGAGAAATGAAATTGTAGATCTCTTAACGGTTATATGCAACTTGTCTCTTAAAACGGCCACAGTGCCGGAGGACTGGAGGATAGCAGATGTCACACCAATTTTTAAAAAAGGAAGGAGGGGGGACCCAGGAAACTACAGGCCGGTTAGCCTTACATCTGTCCCAGGGAAGATGGTGGAAGGCCTCATCCAAGAGAAAATCTTAAAACACATAAAAGAACAAACCTTGCTGAGAGAAAATCAGCATGGCTTCTGTAAGGGTAAATCTTGTCTTACAAACCTTTTTGAATTTTTTGAAAAGGTCAACAGGCAAGTGGATTTGGGTGAACCGGTGGATATAGTCTATCTGGATTTTCAAAAGGCTTTTGACACAGTCCCTCACCAAAGGCTGCTGAGAAAATTGCATAGTCAGGGGATAAGAGGGCAGGTCCTCTTATGGATTGAGAACTGGTTGAGATCCCGGAAACAAAGAGTAGGTGTCAATGGGAAATTTTCACAATGGAGAGAAGTGAAAAGCGGTGTGCCCCAGGGCTCGGTCCTGGGACCGGTGCTTTTCAATCTGTTCATAAATGACCTGGAGACAGGGATAAACAGTGAGGTGGCCAAGTTTGCAGATGACACAAAACTTTGTGGTAAAAACCAGAGAAGATTGTGAAGTGCTCCAGAAGGATCTCTCCAAACTGGGGGAGTGGGCTGAGAAATGGCAAATGCATTTTAATGTAACCAAATGTAAAGTAATGCATATTGGGGCAAAAAATCCAAACTTCATCTATCAACTCATGGACTCTGAGTTATCCGTGACGGATCAGGAAAGAGATCTTGGGATGTTGGTGGACAGCTCCATGAAGGTGTCTCCCCAATGTGTGGCAGCAGTGAAGAAGGCCAATTCCATGCTAGGGATTATCAAAAAGGGCATTGAAAATAAAACAGCCAACATTATAATGCCATTATACAAAACAATAG